>OY759197.1:10600000-10793412 GCA_963662085.1 Eupithecia inturbata
ATGTGTTTATGTATCATTCATTGGTTTCACCTGTAGTCTTAACGGCTGGACAGACTTTAAATATAAGGAATCATTGGATTTCTCTTTATCTGTAGTCTCAAAAGCCATAATATTTTACTAATATATGTGTAGTAGAATTTCATTTCGTCATAAACAACCCATCAAGTAGGGTGTCAGAATAAAGGGTTTTAATAACAAATACACTACATGTATGTTTAAACGTAATTTTAAAAAGACAAATTGGAAAGTAAAATTCTACAGTTAGGTTTTCGTTTTCCTAACGTACATTGTTATTTGACAGGGGCTAATTAACTACGTATACAAAATTACTGCTTGACATTTTTTAAGCAATCTACTACTTGATGCCTATTTTAGAAAAAAACCTGAATATTGAGAAATCCTGTAAAAATACAGTGTCAGACAATCAGATACTACTGGATGCAGCAGCGTTATACACTTAAAGGACAACATGCTTTTGTTTGGTATTTTGTGGTCGAATAAAGTTTACCTTAATAGCTATTTAATTGTTCTCCTCGTTTTATAAAGCTTGCTAAGCTATTCTAAGATAACCTCTCATTAGCTATTAAAATTAATTAATATTAAAAGTAATATATTAGCTATTAGAAGATTATTAGGATTGCAAAGCAAACAGAAACAAGATATATGGTTTAGTTGGGATGGAGTTCTGTTTCAATCTTCTCTTGTTATTTGACTGTGTGATGAAAAAGGAAGTTATGAAATGTGCGGAGCAAATGGAGCTAGTTCGTTTAGGAGTCCATGGTTCACGGTTCCCACATGCTTTAACCCACACAGATCGAATCCCAATATCCTTTGGAAATCTGTAAGAAAAAGAATAACGAAATTTTATAAGTGATTGATATTTTGTGGGATGATTGTACGAAACTGAACTACTTTGTCTAAAAGACAGGTCATAATATGATAATATAGGTGATAGTGTTTAGATCTCTCCTACCCTTACAAAAGTAATTTATCATGGTATGTCCAAAAATATTTCTCATATTTCATAAAATATTTGTCTTATTTCAACCTAAATTTCTTGGGGGAAGTTTCAATTTCATGGGTAGATTCATTTCTCAAATTATCATCCACTAATAAAAATCACCCTGTATAAGAAAATGATATCGATATTCGCGATTGTGCTATCATTAAAAATTATAAATTAAAACAAAAAGAATATCGATATTTCTGATTGTGCAGTCCCATCACAAAATTTGTTGAGGTGCTGCCAGATTCTTTAAGTCGAAACTGATATTTTTTGGTAAAATGTCGACTGAAAATATAATTCAACTAGAAAGTGTAATAATAATCTAAAACATGCATAATCAATTAACTAATAAAAGTATTTTCTAAAAACCTTTGCAATTTTGAAATGTACCCATATAAATGCGGTGATATTGCAGTATTTCCCTAAAAATCACACGAATCTATAATAATCATTATTGGTTCATTACAATAGGAAAATTTTATTAATGATTGTAAAATAAAATATTCAGTTTTAGTGTTAACTCAACTACGAAACTTGCTCTAGAATATTACACTGTATAACTTACTGGCAACACCTTAGTACAGACGAATATTTTTCTATTTTTGCTAATTAAGTGCATTATTTAATTGTATTTGGACAAAATAATACTTACAGATGAAATGTAATATTATCCTTTTGTAGGTTTGAAGTTTCTGACCAATTTTTGCACCAAAAAACACTGCAACTCGACATTTTTACCGGAGCTTCTTCTGCGCGCATTGCAATCCGGCAACTGGCCTGGCGGCCGACGCGCGGCAACTAGTTTTATATAACGGGTATGACCGCCGCTCTCGTACCTTTGGCAGAGGGGGTACGCCTATGAGTGTCGCCTCCGTTCTGGTTTAATGCTCTAAGTCGGCAAACGTAGTGTAGGACGCCCTCCGGCCAGGTGGGATGACGAACTGCGAAAGACTGCAGCCAGATGCTGGTTGCGGCAGGCTGACGATAGGGTGCTATGGCGCTCATTAGGGGAGGCTTATGTCCAGCTGTGGACTAATATAGGCTGATGATGAGATGATGATGATCTACCAAGGGGTTGGTGGAGAGGGGCAGGGATAATCTATAGTATGTTAACAAATCGCGAAGTAAACAGTTTTAAGTTAACGTGAGACGTGAAACTACAGTGGGCGCGTTTTTCAAAAAAAACGGAGAACTTCTATTTATCTAAAAACCTGCACCGTGGTTGCCACCACGGTACAGCGCCCTCTATCGTCTATGCACGGTCTAAAGTTTTCAAAACATAGACCAGCTTTGCGATTACGCAAAACCGGGTGGTTTTTCGTGAAAGTATTGACATTTGAAAGCCGTTTGAGTGGCGTTCGTGATTTGCTATTTATGGATGGACTTTCCAATTATAGGATGGGTAATTTTTAGGGTTCTATATCCGAAGAGTGAAAACGGAACCCTATTACTAAGCCTCCGCTGTCCGTCCGTCCGTCTGTCACAGGGCTCTATCTCATTAACCGTAGGAGGTAGACAGTTGAAATTTTCAGAGAATGTGTCTTCAGAGAATGTCTTGTCGCTATGACAGCAGATAATAAAAATAAAATAAATATCCAAATAAAAGGGGGCACCATACGAAAAACGTGATTTTTTGGCTATTTTAGCTCTTTATTTGTCAAGGTACCTCTTGAAACACAGTAGGTAGACAACTTTCTATGAATAAGTAACACAAATACTATAAATATAATTCAGTTGAAAATTTAAAAAAGGTCCCCAAACAAGTGAAAATTTGATGTTCTTTGAAAAAACTGCCTGATTTTTACGGTACGGAACGCTTCGTGTGCGAGTCGACTCGCACTTGGTGGTTTATTGCGTAATGCATAGCAGACCGTGCATATACGGATGAGCGCTGCCACTTAACAGCACCCTCTTTTCAGTAAGGTCTATCTACTATTTTTTTTTTTAAAGAAAACGACTCTCCGTCGTTGTTTTTTTCCTTTTAAAATTATTAATAAAACAAATAAAGAAAGATTGTGCGATTGTGAAGACGCTGGGCCAAACAACGTCAAAACTACTGAAGTAATCACGCTGAAATTTTGCACACATAACACACACATTACACTCGGAATAACATATAGGGTACTTTTTATTTCCAAAAACGCGTGCGAAGCCGCGGGCGGAAGCTAGTTACAAATAAAATTAGTATTTTTTCTAGAGTGGGTAGAGGTGAACCTAAGCTTTACCTTTATTTACGTGAACTTTCGCTATTACACAATATAATCCAGCCTCATTGTTCATCGTGCGACATCACAACAATAGAATATCATGGCGGAAAAAATGATTTAAATTGCGTAATTCTCTTATTGTATGAAATTTTATGCAAGATTCACATTTTCTAACGAGTTAAGTAGGTAAGTACAGATATTTTTATCGTAGCGTAGCTTACCCCGAAAGTGACCAATTTTTGACAGATTTTCTTTGAATACTGTCAGAAAATCGCGTGTTAAGACGTGCGTGTATGTATGTTGCGTTTAAGTATTCGGGCGTTAGTGAACGAAAAGTTTTCAATCTCAATTTATTTAGTTTATTTTAAATAAAAAACAATTAGACAATTACATAACTAGATTAGATTAGACAAATTAGATTAGATTGGGGTATTTACAATTTAAACAATTAAGTTAACAGACTGTTGCAGACTGTTGCAAACAATCAAGAGGTAGCTCAACTCAACTGATTCATATCAATACCAGTCGGAAGCGTCCCCAAGACGCGCGGCGGCATTGCCGCCGCGCGTCTTGGGGACGCTTGGGGACGCGAAACTATCATTGCTGTATGGCAATGATAGTTTTAATTTGTTTTTATTTGATTGTAATTTTCTTTAATACTGTTTATTTTATAGATAAATGAAAGCTAAATAATAGATTCAGGCGTTACTTTGCGGAAATCCTTTGTTTAATATTAGGATGAAACAATATTTAGTAACAATTCCGCGCAAAATCTTCTCTGAAAGATCCAACAAAATGCAATTCGCGTCACCGCCCACCTTCCCACAAATTAGCACGCCATGCAATCAGATAAGGTAAAAACAGACTTACAATAATATTAAATTGCCAAGTAACTTACCCTCCATCTTTAAGCACACACACAACTTGATTTGTGAATGACATGGCCACACCAACCACACAATGCAAAAACCCATCATGGTAAGTCGTCTCGAGATACCACGAGACTCAGGACTCAGGATACCACAATCATTGACATCCGTAAGGGCTGGTGCGGCGGCAGATTTGCCGAGGATCTCAAGAGACGCAAATATGCAGGTCTCGACAGAGCCTACACATTTGCTCCCTTTGGGGTCGAGACCCTGGGTCCGTGGGGTACCGAGGCTCTCCGGGTTTTCAAAAAGTTATCTGAGCGTCTGATCGACGCGACGCGTGACCCGAGAGCGGGCGGGTATCTGGCGCAGCGCATCAGCATTGCCATACAGCGGGGCAATGCAGCCAGCGTCTTGGGACGCTTCCGACTGGTGTTGATGTGGATCAGTTGAGCTGCCTGTAGATTGTTTGCAACAGTCTGCAGTTACCTTAATTGTTTCAATTGTAAATACTAGATCTTATTTGTTTTTGTTTTTGAATTGTGGTTTTCTTTGTCAATAAAGATATAGAATTAAAAAAACTGACTTTCTTTGTAAAAAAAATATGTAAAGTAAAAATGCATTTATTTTGATAACCAATACATAGAGCACATACAAAAGGTAAATATAAAAGTAACAAAAATGGTAACAATAAAGGCCAATGCTCAGCAGATGCTATGGCAGGATGTATCCTGCAACAGCGCTGGTCTTCCGTGGAGGCCAGAATGAAGCGCGTGAGTCACTGCGCAACGTACACATAAACATAGACAAAATTAAAAGAAATAAAAGAAAACACATAAAAAATATATTAATAATTAATAATACCTAATAATAATTAAGCCATTTATTATCAAAGAATTAATTAAAGCTATTACAAAATTAAATATAGATATGATTGAACATTATTATATAATTTAAACGTTATGAAATATGATAAGCAGGCATTTTTATTATTCCATGATTTCTGTCGAGTAAAGGCCTCCTCCAGACTGTGCCAATTCTTTCTGTCCGTCGCTAAAGTGTGCCACTCTTTTCCAGCTGTTTCTAAAATTTCAAGTTTTTATAAAAACGTTTATAAAGTTATCTGCACTGTCACAAGTTGGTAAGTGTACTTGGATTATAGAAACTTCAAAAGGCTTTATATCGATATGATATTCATAATACATATTCTCTCTGTTATTCCTATGAAACTTTCTATGCTTTCTAACCCTCCAGACAAACATAAACCGCTCTACATCTGCACATACAATGCAAGATCCCTTCAGTCTGACGCAAAATTCATTGAGTTTAAAGATGCAGTATCCAATATTAAGTTTGATTTTCTGAGGCCTCTCAGAAATAAGACGTAAGGGTTGTTTATAATATTATGGAAGATCATGAATATATATTATGCCACTATGACGAAACCCAAGGCCACTACGGAGTTGGATTTATGGTGCAAAAACATATTAACACATGAAAAATCTAAAAGTTTACAATACATACAATATTTTCATTGAGTACCTAGAAGAGGTACTGAACGTAAAACTAACTAATCATAGACTTAAGAAGCGGTAAAAAAAATTGTAACCATTTTTAGAATTTTATTTAATAAGTACTTTTAAATAATTTTAAAAATTTAACGCAGTTCCCTAATAATAATACAAATTAAAAACTTAAGAATTCTTAAAAAAAATTATTAAATATAATCTAGATAGCAAGAGTAAAGGTAATATTTTGAGGTGCGACAAGAACAAAATACAAACGAAGACACAAAAACTGAATAACAACACAAGATCATAATTTTGGCGCCATGCGACCCACTTTCTTATCACCGGAACCAAGCACAGGTTGCGTGACATTTCTATTTGACACTGACATATGTCAACTGTCATAAATTCTCATATCTTCCTTATGATACCCTCACGAGTTGAATCACCTTGTTGACCTGAGTGTCAATTCGAAGGGTCCATTCATATGCTTCTATCTCGCCTTATTTGTACCTGTGTGGTGTGTTAGAATGAGATAGGAAGAGCTTCCATCGGGTAATTAGAGAGAATGGATGTGACATTGCATTCATTGAGGAGAACGATAAATATATCAGCTGTGCCCAATAATTAATGGTGTAGGTAGAGTGTATCGTGCAGGTCAATTTTTAGTAGACAAGTAAATTATTAATGTAGGTTTTATGGGGCTCCGCACGGGTGACAGAGCTGCAGGGGCCGAATGCGGCTTACCAATCGCTTTACTATGTCAATGGTATTGTCGCAGAATCGTCCATAGCAACTGTATCTCGAGATGGTGCGTGCGGTGCTATTGTGCTATTTACACGGAGATATTGATAGATTGGTTTCAACCTTGACATTTTTAACACGCGTCCCTCCATCTATAGTTTCTTTCATCAAAGGTAAAATGCCAAAATGTGTCATTCTGAGACGATACATTGTTATGTTAAAGCGATTAATTTAGGGGAATTCGGCCCCAGTTCAATTCAGATGTATTTGTGAGTGTATCATTTTAACTATTATTTACGCCGCTCATTGTCTCATCTTCTTTTGTTTTTCATTCGTAATGAAAAGCACCCTGAGCAGTAAAAACATCTGAAGCAATTTTTAAGGGTATTAGTGCCCATTACGGATGTAAGCGGGTTAACTACGAACTTATCATCTTCATCCCCTTCACCCTCGTTAAGGGTTTCACTTCTTCAGGGTGAGTGCGTTTCTAGACGCGCTTAAACTATGATCTTTCCCCCTTCTGATGAATAAGTGAAAAAGTCCACATGAGTCAATATTCCGTCATCTTGAAAAGTTCGTTCCGAAACCGGTTCTCCTTGACCCAAAGGTGGGTGTGACGATGGTTCATTCATAAAGAGAACCGGAAATGACATCACCATAGAAGTACAGATGATTGAAGTTAGAGGTTAAAACTAAAGAGTTTTAATAGCCTCATGCTTCTTTATGGCATCTATTTAGGTATGGGCACGTATTGGTAACGTACTAGTTAACAATCTATCTGCAACAGACCTACGTTTAAATAAAATAGGTATTTTAATAGTGAAATATGAGCACTTTACAATGCATAGGGGACCTTGTGTAAAACAATATATCTTTGATTATTTTTTAATCTGGCAGCTTCAGATGATGCTTCCTATCTCCTGGTGAAGCCCCTTAATCGCCTTCTAGCTCACGCCCAAGCTGAGAAAGGGGCTTGTACTCTTGTACAAGCCTCTCACAAGTAAGAAGTGAAGAACCTACGAAAATTTTATAATTTAGTTATAGCCTTAGGTAAACTAAAACAGCACTATACTGTAGGTACATACATATTTATGTATAAGAAAAGCATGCCGAATAATTATCTTACATAAACATACGGACTTTTCTACAAACGGTGTTACACAACCTTTCTAAAATATTTCGCTGACGCTAAGGTCAGCGACGCAGACGACCTTTGCGTCAGCGAAATCTTTCAGAATCAAAGTCATTATTGATGAATCATTTAGATTTATTGACATGTTATGCAAGTTGCGCCTAATGTCGATTTAAACTTGGTATCAAATAAATGAGTTGATTGGTGCTATTGAACAGGTTTGCGTGACGGGCCTACATGGCACTGTACAAATAAAAAAAAATATAGAATTCTTAGTGGTATTTGGATTTTTCTTAAATTCATAACCTAGGATTTTAAATTAATTAAATAGTTCTGGACAATTCACACAGCACCATCTAGATGGTATTGGGGGCTAGGCCCAAGCTAAGCAGATCTTGTGTAAAAGGTACTAGATAACAGATATACATACTTAATACAATACATAGATCTAAATAAAATCTGTAGTTATGGTACGTTCTCCCAGCGCTTACTCAACAACCGGCCTGTGTTACAACTACACGCAAACTCTCGCTCACAGTTATATTTCCAATCTTGTGCAATAATTATAATGAACAAACACGAGGACATTGCTGTAATCTTATAAAAAAAAAATCACACTAAAGTACGTCGTAGCAAGCACCTATGACTGAGGTGGGTGAACCTAATTGGACCTAATTTGAGCCTTCCAATTTCGAGACGCTAGTAGCCTCATCTCACCATTTTTACTTACAATGTTTTTGTTAATGTGTTTACATAGCTTGAAACTAGATGGCGCAGTGTTAATTATGTCCGAATAACATTAACTGATTGATACTAAGTATTAACATGCTCTACATTTTTGGATTTTTAGGTTCATTTTGGACTTGGGCTACACATATTCATGTGTAACCCTAGTCCAAAATGATTTGTTTTGACTAGGTAAAATCTTAAAATATTCCATATTTTATATGTACTTTGTAATTGAACCAAGAGTTTATCAGCCTCCAATATTTTGGCCTTTCAAGAAGCAGGTTCTCTGTCATAAAGACACCGTAGGTACATATGATATGTGTACCTGCTGTGTATCTTTCGTATGTAGTTCAATAAATAAATAAACATTTACATTTGCGCGTGCAAAGTCACAGCCCAGACTGGTTTCTTTAAAATAATCCCCCTCACATCTCCTGATTGCTATCCGCTAGCATCCGGCGTGTACTGAACGCACAACGAACGCAGTGTCCAACGCAATACGATCCGAGAAAGGGATTCGCGTTACACTGCATTTTGCAACAAATAAGTCGGTGAATATCAACTTTCTTTACCATTGGCAAGAAAACTATTTTTTTTACTTATTTTTAAGTATAAGTTTAATATATATATTCTTCTTTTTTTTATAGTGAACACCAAAATAAAATAACAGCGACCCAAATGTATTTTCGTATAATTAAAGTTTTTTCAAAGTTAAGAATATTACGTTATTTTAATTAGTGAAAAACATCAGTGAAGATAGCGTCAAGGTGGCGGTTCTTTCCAGATAAAAGGGGATTTAATGTACTTACTTTAAATCTCAAAGAAAAACATTGCATAGTACCTACATTATTTGCTTGTTTATGTAACAAGAAGAATAAGGAAAGAGATAGGGAAAACTTCCATGTCATAATGTCTACCATCGAGCGTGCTCGACGATGCCTACTAACTCTACCATAGTTATGTTTAAATAAAGCTTGGTATACAAAAGCTTTTTACGAATACGGAAACAGAATCCAAAAACAATCAAAACATACGTCAGATTTAAGAATATTTATAACTACATACTAGGTTTCATCAACAAAAAGTAAAATTTTGTCTCAATCTATCTATTCATTAATAAGTTGAGGACTTTTTATTTTTCAGAACCATTCTCATTCTAATAGAAGTTATACTGTTTCTTTGAGTTTTTTGTGCTGGTATTTTTATTTATACGTATCTAAAAGTTGTTTACTTTGTCCACAGTGGATTACGCCAGAAGAATGTGCGGTATACAGTCGCGAGCAGCGCCCCCCTCTGGTCATCCCACGAATCACAAACTACCGCGCGCCACGACAGAGGCCGCCACTGCATATGTACCCTGATGTAAGTACTACGCTTTTATACCCATACTTACACAGATCTGTTATTTAAACAGTGTTTTTTCTCATACTAGTCAACAGAACAAACAAATTACTCTTAGCTATTGCTCAAAGTTGAGAAATATTTAGATATAGGAGGTAAGAGGAATTAACGTCTGCTTCTATAGGTATCTCATGTCAACATCTGAATGAGACGGAAAAGGTTGATATGAAAGCGTAGTCAACGACAAAATGACTGTACATTGTAAATTTTCCTAAAATACCTAAAATTGCTTTTGGAAGGACCCTTTCGTTCCACGGGTGTTTAGCTTTCACAGCGTTGCTGCAGCGTTTGTAGGTTAACCTCCAAAATGGAACAAGATTACTTAAATTTTCGGATATCGCTGTTTAACGATGCAATGGTGAAATTAACACCTACCACTAGCCGTAGCCAAGTAAGTCAGATAATCATTTAGAAACTAATCTATTTAGCGTCCATAACAACTGCAAATTGCCCTAAAAACAAAATATTTTATTAATCTTTCCAGATTAAAAAAATATTGGAGAACGGATACGCAATACGGAAACTTAAGTAATCCTGTGTAAACCATGCTTTACAAAACAAGTGACACTACAGAATAAACAAAGTGCGTCAAATAAAAAGAGGGAGACAACTAATGACAAATCTATACAAATATGTAAAATTTAAGTGTCTGTTTGTAAAACCAAAATAACAACTTTACACTAAATATAAATAAAAGTGCATACGGTACTAGGATCAACAACAAAAGATGTTTATGTGTTTATTTTGGCTAATCTGCGAAACGGCTGAATCGATTGGGACGGTATTGGCAGATAGCTGTTATTATACGCAGAAAGGTAGCTTCATTTATTTAAAAAAAAATAGGGTTCTACAAAAAAAACTATCAAATTATGAATTCTACGAAGACGAAGCCGCAGGCACAGTTAGTTACTTTAGTAATTCAGTAATAAAACTAAAACCCCAGTACGAAAAAAAAAAAGATAGGTACCCACTTTTTACCCGACTGCGTAAGAAGGAGGGTTATGTTGTATTTTAGGAAAGGTAACACTTAATTTATCAAAATAAGATGAGTTTACTTTACATAACTTTTCTACAAAATCTGCTAAACACATTACCCTTCTCTATGGTTTAGAAGTATAGTCAAATAATAAACTAACAAACTTATTTGCAAACAGTGTCGATGCCAATGAGGACACACGATAGCCGATAGATGATGAGTCAAGCGAGACCATATTCCTGTGTTAATTTGTTGTTTAATTATGCGTTTGCGCATAGGGATGGCCTGGTTGGGGAAAGACGGATGGGTTTTGAAAAGTCGGATGATGTCGATGGTTTGTGGATGGTCGTAGGAAGTATTTTGGAAAATATTCACTACTTGACACTTTCCTTTATTAGATAAATATTTTTTTCCATAGAATCTCTTATAGAAACAATACTTATACATATAGCATATAAGAATTTAGCCAGGACTAGGTAAAACTGTGTTTAAGCGAAAATAGTGCTAACAAGAAACTTATACGTGACTTACTGTCACGATGAAGGTACATAATCAATTTAACATTGAAAAACATTAATATTCTATGTCGTATGCGGCACAATCAACATACTAGACCAAAGTGTCTCATTTATTTTTGTTTAAGTATCCAGATTTTATATACAGTTTTAATGACTTTATTTGTATTTTATGCTAATAAAGAATAGGCATACAAATGCCTTGCCTCTAAAAACATAAATATCTGCCATAAAAACATAACTGTAATCCCAAGGAAAACCATAAACAAAACGATAGAAGAAAAAAAAGCAATCATCCAAAAAATCCGTTTTGCTTACAGCCATTTCACAAATTATTTTACAAAATTGTGAGGTCCAGTGCTAGCTTTTCTTGGCCTACCCGCAGATAGTTACGTCACCACTTACACTACGTTTATCTTTCTTCTTCATAGCCTGACATTTCAAGAATTCAAGCCCAAGTGTTTTCCAAAACGTAGTGTAATAAAAAATTGCCGGATTATTAAGCTGGACTTTTAGCCTAAAAAGCCGGACATCTTCCATCCCTACCCAATCATGCGCGCGCAGTTGTTCAACTCGTTTCAAAATGGCGTCGTTTCGCGCGCCAATACCGCTTCCGGTGGTTAACAGAATTGAATGGTTTTAATTGAGTTTGTATGGCTGCCATTCAAATCATTGAGGTTTTAGTAGGTATGTTAATGGATGAGTAGACATGTCACCATTCAGACAAACAATAGTTGAACCCTTACGTATCTATATAATATCGTAGAATAATAGCACGCACACATGATGACTGAACTGATTTTCAAAAACTTTGACCTTAGGTATTTTACTTATTCGTATAAAAGCACATGACCGAATTGTATTCTAGAGAAAGGAAAAGAGCAAGGGGAAGACCATTTTTAAGATGGGAGTATGACACCAAATTCACAGCGGGCGCACATTGGAGGAGTAAAACATTAACCCAGTGCTATGGAAGAATCTGGGGGAGACCTATGCTGAAAGGCAGAACAATCAAGATACTGACACAGCATAACTAAAATCTCTACACTGATGTCTAATACCTACTAAATTAGAAAGAATCTAAGTAAATAAGAGTATAATTATACTTTTCTCTAGTTAAATTATCATAGGTTGTTAAATAAAGGATTTTTGAATTGAATTTGAATAAACGCACATAAACGCTTAACGCACATTAAATGCTTCATTAAATCCTGTTCAGCGATTGTTGTAATTTTTTTATCGATGATAGTAATGTTAACAAAAACTTATACCATTCAAAAACCTTACCTAATTATAACGTTAAACTTTGGGAATATAACAATATGTATTATTCTACCTAATTATTTGACAACTCTATCATAAAACATAAAAAAAATTAAATATCTTTATTTATGAACATGATTAAGGTGCAAATAACAAAAATAGGAAGTGTCGCATCGCTTCCTATTTTTGTTATTTGCAGAAGTAAAATACAGTATAAAAAAATATTGTATTTCACTCACTAACTCTGTTATAAAGCCAAAGCTTTATAATATGTATAAAACGTTAAAAATCCACGATAAAATTAACAGTTGTGAAGCTAATTCAAGCACACATTTAATTCGGTCAAAGTATTTTATTCCCGGGTCATCCGACTGTGACCTACCAATTACATACAATTAGTATGGGATGGGAAAGGACAGCGTAGTCCATGACGTCAATATGTATAAATTACTTGGTCCTGTGACATAAATGATTTTAATTGAAGTTGTAGCGAGATAATACTTTTTAAACTTTCTTTATCACGTAGGTTTTTATTTCCCGTACGTTTCTATCGCGTTGCAGCGATCGTTGTCACGGGGCGACTATAAATCCGGTGTAATAAAATAATAATGATTGAAGCGAGATCTCAAAAGCTTATGTTTTTGGTGTTTAACTTTTTAGTGGTTTTAGTGGTTAACTTCTCTCCAAACAGATATTTCATCAAAAACTTTATCAACAAAATCAAAAATTGTATCAAAAGTACATACTGGATGTGAGCAATGCTGCTTAACGTTAGAATGGCGACTTTGGTACCTTTGTGTAACGTCGAATTTTGCATGTACGTGCGCAGATATATTTAGCGAATGCCACGCCCTCTGGTTTTGTGACGTTATGGACAAAATGACTCAAAAAAAAACTGCTAATTACGAGTCCGTATTAGACTTAAAACTGTGTGTGTACCCCGTAAATCTAAGCTCTAAGAATTCAATAACAAACAAAATCAAAAAAAATTAGACAAAATTCGTAGAGCCTCTACGACGTAGAGCTTCTACTGCGTAGAGGGTCTACAAGGTCAAATTATCAATCTGCCCAAATTTATGTTTTTGGTTAAGCATTACGTTGGTATGGTATGTGTGGATCATAAGAGTGAAGGAATAGAGAGTGCACCTGTGTTTGTGCACACACTTGTGTACAATAACATGTACATGCACATGGCTAGTCTCCGATACTGGCCGCCGCCGTGGCCGATATTCAACTAAGAGGACCTCATCATCACTTTGGTATATTGTTGTGGTTTTCTTTTAGGTATTTGAACGGCCTATATCTAGGTCCAAAGTGACAGACGCTCTATAGTCTAGATTAGCTACAAGGGCCTAGATTGGGCAACTGTGGTGATCCTAGTGTAATAGAACGCGTAACCGCACGCACGTCACGTCACACATACATACGTACAAACACATACAAACAATCGCTAAGTGTGCGATAAGGGCACTTCCTAACGTTGATAGCGGTAGGGCGGGGAAAGATATCGTAAACAAGCACAAACAAGCTAATTATAAATAATTCGAAATCACCGGCGGTTTTCAATGACTGTAAATTGAATTGAATTGATCACCATGATTTTATAATAACGGCTGTAACGGCTGTTGCGGTCCATGTTAATTTTCAATGTTTTGAACATTAAATGATTGATTTCTACGGTGACGTAATATGTAACTTTACACATTTTGTATCGTTAATTAACAAACCGATCGTGAGGGAAAACGTTTCAGTAACTAAGAATAGAATAAATATTTATAGATTAAATTAAAATTTTATAGTGTAAAAAAACAGCTTAACACTTTGATTGCCATCGCTCCATATGGTGTCGTAACGTAAGACGCTCGTTGCACAGCGACACGACGCATCCTTCCGGGTCATTGCTGAAGCTTGGCAGTGAGCGTGTTAACCGTAAGCTGTTTTTAAATTTACAACGGTAAAAGGATCAACCGTACCTATTTGACCATGCTAAAGTATGAGACATAAGTACAATACCTTTTGATAACCCAGATAAAATAATAAAACCTTTATGATAAAATGCCGATTGAATTTAATGTCATATCTTAGTACCTTTAATACAGGGAAAAATACAATTTAATGATGTACATTAATTTGTATTTTACTTGGCATTTTATCATATTTATCCTTGTTGCTGGTATGGGACATTCCTGATCAAAATTAAAATAGTTGGTTGAAATGACAGCAGCCATATTATTTAAGGATTTAGTTTTTATTCGTTTCAATGAAAATAAAAACAAACAACTTTTAAAAATGGTAAAAAAAATTCTATAATTAAAATTTTGTAAAACCTTTACGTAACCTTACCTTTACATTTAAATTTGCAACTGCAAAGTATTTTTATCTTTTTTTACCATTTGGTTCAAAAATAATCAGGTAAGCGTCACATATTTTTTTAGAGTTGTTCAATCTTTAATTTAATTTTACTACCAACACGTCGATAGATGCATTTCATCGACTATGTCCCAACTCTAGCGTTCCAATACAAAACGTCAGTATTGTTGTTCCGCGACAAGGCGCAGTGTTTTCCACATTATTATCCTGCTAATAATAATTCAAGTATTTGTGAAAATTCCAAAAATATGTAGTTTAGTGACATCCCTGCGATTTATTTAGAAATAAGTTCTAGGGTGCATATTCGACTACCTATGAATAGTGTTGTAATTATCTATGGTGGAAAAACCAGTGAGGTGAACAAAAGACTGCTAGGTTTCGACACCAATGAAACAGATGTTTAGTTTAACGAGGGGCAAAACATGGTTCAAAGAGGTACAGCCTTGAAAATTAAGTTTGCTCCTAAAATATGTATGTAGCTGGCATCATGTCAGTCTGCTTCAACTCCCCCCCCCCCCTCTTACCCACCCTTACACTTTGATGGATGTGGGAAGGTAGCTAAGGGATTCCACCAGTGCTGCACTAGGGTTTTAAGCAGCAGCATCCTCCAGGGTAGGTATCCCTCCCAGGTATCCCACCAACCAATAATGCCTTGGCAGGCAGAAAGCCTAAGGGTAATTATATTTCAAAATATAGAATAATAATATATCATTGTCCTACACCTGTACACCCAATAACTAATAATATACTTGTGGTGAGTGCGGCCGAGGGATCCTATCTCGTATCGGTCTCTATATATTCACGAACGCAAGAACCGTCGCGAAGCTTGTCGCACATCTGGAAAGCACCGCTGTAGCACAGCATAAAAATGTGCATTCAAATATGGACTTTAACTCTTAACATTTAGATGAATTTTATATTGACGGCATTAGAACAGCTAGCTCGCGAACCACTCGTTTGAAACTTATGGGAAGCCATTTCGTCATTGTAAAATATATCTAAAAATACCGAGTTAAAGTCCATATTTGAATGCACATTTTTATGCTGTGTGGTAGCGGTATTGGATTAATGAGCACAGAGCTTCAATCATCTGTCACAGACGCGAAGCCCTACCTCTTATTCATAATGGTCTGTTAACATAAAACAGTTACTAAGCAGTGTTATTTCTCACTCTGACTTAAGTCAATAGAAGAAGACTGAGTGAGAAATAGCAATACTTTAAGTACACTTAAGTACTTTAAGTATACTTTAAGTTAGCAGACTATTATGAATAAGGGGATTACCATGTAAGTGAATCAAATATTCTAGTAGCCAAAGTTCTATTGAAGAATCTTTGGAGGGAATAATTCTTTACAAATTATAAGAACCAATAAAGTAAATTTTAACAGAGGATGGCTGATGCATTGTTGTTCGATTGCGACATGGCATGTTATTTTCCTTGTAACTTGTTACCAAAGTGTGAATAATTATTCCAGTAATTGATCTAACGGCAGCGCTAGACAATATTGTTTTAATACAACTGGTTTTAGCTCACAATACTGGATAGGTGTCTTCTAGATCTTCGTGATACATCGGCCACATCTTCACTTACCATCAGAACCATAAGGGGCGAACCTAACGGGTTTGGTTGTTAAACTAGGCCTAGATCTCAGTACTCGCGGGATCCCCGTGGTAAAAAACTCGAATTACATAAAATTCTACATTCGTTCTTTGGTTCGAAAAATGTGAAAACAAGATAGAGAAAATAAAATTCAATTCAAGAAATCATGTAAGAGCACTGTTTTGCACATAATTTGGTCGAGATCTCAGGAACCCTGCGGTTTATTGAAATTACTTACGAGTATGTTTTGATTCCAAGGTTACTAATTATTTGGTTCCTTGAACCAGTTTCTTCAGAAGTTGTGTAGTTTTCTTATAAGCAAAAACTTGATTTTTGCGCTTACGCCGCGCCGCCGTTCCAAAAACGTATGCTCTGTCCCGCTCCTATGAAAGCGAAATCCTATGCCTCTTAATCCTTAATCCATAATTTTCCAAGTTGTCTCTTTGAGTAGTAGAGTTTGTGATATCGCTCATACTGGGAAGGATTCTATCTCCATGCCTCTTTCTGCCGCTCAAGCAGCATTGCTGTGTGCCGTTTGTCCGGTTTAAAGGGCGTATTGTTACAGTCAAAATTAATATAAAGCTGATACCTATAACATCACAGAAGCCTCAGAATGACGCGGGACAGCCGATCGTAGAGCTCATTCTTAGAGCGAGGTATTGCCACAGATTAGGTAATGTTACTTCGGTATTGCTTTACGGTTTAACCACTTGTATTTTAATAAACACTTTTTTATCATGTGCGGTATTGCCTTAAGTTGTGCTGTTTCCGTTAACATGTAGTATAAAAAGCACAACAGACGTTTCCCAATCATAAGCCCTACCTAAGGGATACACAGATTAGCGGCTTCCTTAGCGCCTAGAGCCTTACGGGACATTTATTTTGACGACTAGCGATGGCGCCAAGCGTGCACGTTCTACGTACAACGAGTCTAGGTGCTAAGCAAGGGCCGGGTGGTGTACGTGTAGTCTTTCTTATAAGTTCGTATGATACAACCCGTACGCCTTCGCCTCCGGCACGGCCACGGTTTCTGAGTGTGGCACCTTTTAAGGTTATGTAGGTGCCTTCGTAAGGCCGCCAAAAGAACCCTGATCAATTTGAGTACATCCTAAGGCCATCAATGCTGAGATAGGTTAATAAACTGGTCCATAAGTTAATTTATTCATATGTGGATTTCACACACATCCACACTGGCAAGTACTTACGGACGTGGGTTCACTTCCGAACGATACCGTTCCGACAAACTGATTGCCTACTGTGGGGTTTTGAACAGCTGTGGTGGTTCCCATTAGTGCAGTTTAATAAATACTTAACTATTCAACAAAAAAAATAATAATAATATAGTGTCGACTTGACTTGAAGGAGTCCTTTGAAGCAACTCCCTTAATGTTTCAAATAGATATGTGAACTGACTAGAATAATGCTAGAATAGAAAAAAAACTGTTTTTTTATCGACATTACGTATTTTTGTCAAAACTTAACTCACTTGTTTAGTTTTCATATTTTGAGTAATATATCACCCGGGGATGTAACTCAGTGGTAGAGTGTCTGCTTCGCATGCTGAAAGTCCAGGGTTCAAATCCCTGCATCTCCAATTCTTTTTGTTTTTAGTTCGGGTACAAAGTTTTTCTATTGCCAAACGACAAATAACATCCGAAAGTTTGATGTGTTGGTATTGCTAAAACAAAAATCAAAAGAAAAGATCCCTATCACATTGGAAATTGCAGTTTTAACCTCAGGACTTACGGTACACTTGGAGTTTTTCATTTACAAATCAAACTTTATGTTACAAATTGCAGAAAATATATCAAATAGACTAAACCCAACCTTGATGCACAGCCATTCTTAGGGATAGGTTTGTTCTTCAAATATTAAATTCATTGTTTCTTTTTTTCAGGACTCCGTGTCCTCGATGAGGAACTACGACCGCCTCGGCAACTGGAGCCCGACCTCGGAGAAGTCTCGGGTCGAGATCGAACGGAGCTTCAACAAGGATGAATCGCTCCGGTTGGGGAACAAGCGACTTGGTAATTCAGATTGCAATGCTAGAAAACTCATATAGCACCTGGATCATCTAGCCCCTACGTGTCCCAATGTGAGCGGAGCTTGTGTTATGGCCGTTATGGGTGTCAGATAACCACTGACCTTCATTACTACTACAAACGATTTTATTTATTTTTATTTTATTTTTACAATCTTAGGAAAACTTACAGCTAGATTAAAATACAATAATATATTTAACTTAAGGCCAATTAGAAGTTTCCACAAATAATTCGAAAAAAGTAGCAATTTAGAAAAGATTTAAAGAAAGTAGACGATTTATATTATTAAGTTAAAAGTTAAAAGAAAAGGTTACACACAAAAAAAATACATTTATAATGAAAATACATGAAAAACATGAAAAATGACTTCAATTCGTGAAGAAATCATTAGAAGAAGAAATCATTTTTTTCCACCTTCATCATTCACACCGCTAAGGAATGGAATCGCTGCCAGCTTCTGTTTTCTCAGCCACTTACAACCTGGGTCTCTTCAAGACATGATTGAATAGGTGTCTTCTAGACTTTTGTGATACGATAAGTGACGATGTGGCCGACGGGGCCACATCGTCACTTTCATGAGATTGTAGTCAAACGAAGGTCTTACTGACTACTTATAAAAAATTATAATAGAGGTCAGTGCAGATGACTATTGTCGAGGTCTATGACTAGCTTTCGCGCGAAGTCTTTAGTCTCGTGATGGGTCCGTACACTTACATAAACTAAAACATACCACAGGATGAGACTCTGTGGTATGTTTCAGTGTTTTATTAATAACGTTTTAAGTTATGGGAGGGCAAGAGTGCATATAAACGGATCGTACCTACCTATAGTTTATATCCTTAATTTAGTAAAAATTCATTAGGTTTTTTTTCATTAGTCCTGTAACATTGTTTACGTAATAACTTTCAGTGGCTATTTGTGGATTTATTTAAGTAGCTTTCAGAACCTGATTCTCTTACATATTCATTTGATGTAAGTTTCCCGAATATTTTAAATAAATAAATAAAAAAAATCGTAGGTGGAGTAAACACGTCCGCGCGTCGTGCTCATAATTCGTAAGCTGGCAAAAGCAGGGCGCAAATTCTCGCCAATATATCACTCGATGAATATCAAAAGATCTGTCAAATTTGGCAGCTCTTTCATATAAAACTGACAAATTTGACAGATCTTTTGATAATTATCGAGTGACAAATTGGCGAGAATTGGCTTCCAGGTCTTTTACTCATTCCCGAATTTCGCCGTTCTGTCGGTTGGGGACAAATGTTTCTGTCTTGAAATGTCCACTATTTGTTTTCCATCCGAAATAAATATATGTTAATCCAGGTCTAATAGAGAAACTATACACAACCAAAGATACATCCAAACATTAACATTTATAACGTGATATTTACGTACTTTCTAGTGTGATGTGCCCTAAGTCTGATGCGATAATGACGACTGTTGTGGCGCGGCGGGCGAAGGTACGCCTGCGACGCAGAGGTTGCGGGTTCGATTCCCGCCTTGGGACAAATGTTTGTACGATATGCAAATTAATAAAATACCCGGAACAAATTAAAATATTTGTTCCGGGTATTGTCTACGTATAGGAAAAAAACTACTTAAGTAATGTATTGTATTTAGTTTCAGTCATCTAGTACCCATACCATAAGCTCTGCTTAACTTGGGGCTAGATGATGCTGTGTGGATTGTCCAGCATTATTTATTTATAACAATGGCCATTTTCCAGGAGGCTCAACAGAGAACCTCCTCATCGCGACCGCCCGCCGTCCCCACCACCTGCAACTCCCGGCCTCCTCCTCGGGAGACAGCCTGGATGTGGAGATACGAGAGGGGCGGGGTGAGAAGCCCGGTAACCTGCGCAGCCGGAAGGTGCGCTCTATGGTGCACCGGAGGTCGCCTGTGCCTGCGCCCAGGGTTGTACTGCCTAACGTTGAAGTAAGTCTATTTTTTTTTATATATTGGTGTCTAGCATGCATACAAGGGTCCGCAGCAACATCAGCGGAGGGATTTTTTTATTTGAGGGATTCAAACGGCGAAAATACGCTAATCTTGACCGAGGTTACCTATTTGAGCCGTTTGGGAACCCTTGGTCCTTGGGGTCATGGGGCAAACGCAATTTATAAAGACCAACTAGAGTCCACAGGTGATCAGAATGCTGGCTTCTATTTCGGTCAACGAATTAGCATAGCGATTCAACGTGGCGATGCTGCCAGCATTTTGGGCCAATTTGCGGTGAGGGGGTGTTAGATCCCGCCCACTTTTTTATTTTCCATCTACCGGTCAATAGCAAAACTGCTATATTCATTCTGTGTCGATGGTAGGTACTACGTAGTTTAACTACCTCTCACTAGATGTCACTAAGTGTAGGGTGTAACAGGGACGGACGTACTCAGAATTTTTGTAACCAGGAAGTAAACAAGTAATACCCGCCTAAATCAAAAGTTGCATGTCGCCTTTTTTTGTAACTATGAAGCCTATATGATGATGTATGTATGTAAGATGAAGGACGGATACAATTTTTGTGATCCATTGCTGTTTAAGATTATCTTCGGATGGAAATCTAGAACATATGTACATAATTTAAAATTTAATTAAAGGGTGGGCTTCACGTACTTTAAATTAACTAAACAACAACTGTTATAAATGTTATGATAGTTGTCTCATGGAGTGAAAGTACTTTCAAGAATGTAGATACAATATTTAATTTAGAGGTATATGAGGCTTTATTTTATTTCCTGCGTATTTCATATTTTTTTAAGTTACTTTCCATTGATGAATCATAGCCGTGGGACAATCGGTAAAATAATTGGATTGTAATTACGCCCCTTTCTTTCTGTCTTTTTGTTAAATTCATGTTGTTGCCCCGTTGACAAGGCTGTGCATAGGACGGACGCCGGCAGTACACTGACTAAGGCCACGCCTACTGTGATGACGTCAGGGCCTAGTTGTGAATCACAGTGCACAGTTTCTTTGGCCCCCTCCTCTCTGAACCTGCTCCATGTTCTGGGCACACTGCCTGATGGTGACGGCTTAGATTTGTAGAAAATTTATATTAAATGTAAATACTATGTTGTTAAAAATATAATTCTCAAACAAATACCGACACAAATGTATTTGTTTGAGATTATATAAACTGAACTGTAATTTAATTGTCGTTTTGTTGTTTTTTTGTCTCTGTACACACTCTTATTGCATTGTTTCACAAATAATATTAGCATACATATTTTAATACACGGGTAATTTATTTTTAGCTTAATTTTACAAAATCACTAGCAACGTGTCCATCGGCACTTTTTTTATTGTCTCTACTTAAGACAAAGACACTTGATTCATGTGTTCTTAAAAATTAGCACTTATACTAACTAAACACTTATATTAATTTAAGTAAAGATAACTTAAGTAGCAAGTAACTCCGGCGATCCAAAGTGGATCTTGAGTCTTCTCCAAGCGTCTCGGTCTATCTCTCGTGAGCTAGTAGCGTAATTCTAGTCTTTGGAACAGATTTGTGAGGAAACTTTTATAACCTATCAGCCTTAGTGCACCACCCTCTGCCGGGTTATAGCGTTTTCTATTATAGCAATAGCTAGGAGTGTATAATTTTTTTTGTAAATGAATCTCCCTAATCCGATACAAATAGAGTTAGCATTGCTTTTTTGGAATTTGTCAGGTTGAAGAGCGCAAAATTCTACAAAATAGTTTTCGAGAACTACCTTCGGAATATAATTCTAAAATATTTTTTACCTTCCAGGGTTTAGAAGGTCCAGTGAAGCGCACCAAGTTCTTCGAAGGCGGCAAGAAGAGTAAGAAGAACTGGACAGATGGGTACATGATCCTCACTCCCACCGCACTCTATTTCTACAAGGATTACAAGAACTATATCGTTAGTAAATTTATTTATTTATAAACATATACATCGATCCTTACGGGCACACCCAATGCCTTTAAGTACCTTATATAAACGTTTAGTCTTATACGGTTAATATCAACATTAGAAAATTTTAATACACAATTTTTATTCCTATTCTAAATATGTATTTTTATTCTAAATATGTACAATAATATGTCATAAATGTTGCAGATATGTCAAAGTACAAACTTATAAACTACAATATCAAAATAACAATAATAATAATAATCCTAAAGTTAGCAGTACTTAAATTTACATAAAAGAAAATCGGATTAAAAATTACAACCATATAATACACAATAACATTCATTAATAATAATCTCAATAATTTTAAAAATAAAAATAATACTAAACTCGAACTGTGATAACATAAAATAAATAGATCTTCTATCTGTAGATACTATTCCTCTCTGTAGGGATATGACCAAGTTCTCCTGGAATGCGAGGCGTCACGAAAACCTCAACCATCCGAGGTCACTCCGTCAAACCTGTGAAGTGAAGCTGGGATGTTTATAAATAATCTGTTTACTAAACTAGTAATGCCATTGTGAATTGTTTCTGTTTGATTTGAGTCTGCAATAACGTGTTTTCTATAACTATATGTATTATATATTAGACCTGGATTCACACGTTGCTCTGAGGTGGAAATCAGACCTACTGCGTCTTAAACGGATCGCCTTTTGTGTGTGGGTGGGGTTGTCTGACGGTGGACCGGCAGCTTTGGTGTGTAGACTTAACTTAGATTGTCCTCACCAGCTACGTCTTTTATTTCAGAAGCGGATCGAGCGCGGTCCCGGCACGCCGCCCAGCCCGACGGCCCCGCAGCCCGAGATGGTACTGCCGCTCAAGAACGCCAGGATCGAACACTGCATCCCTATGCACACCAGAAGGTAACTCCGCGAACAAGCACATCAAGTACATGTCATAATGTGTGCAAAAATGAATTAAGGAATTGGCCCCGGAGGCAGAACTTAACAACAATAAGCATTGTATGTTATTTGTATGCATTTTCAAAGAACCTTTTTTTGGTTTTATGAAAAACTAGGTACTGCCCGCGGCTTCGCACGCGCATTTTAAGTAGCCTATGTTCGTCCCGGGATACCATTTTCCTCCCTGCCAAATGTTATTGAGATCCGTTCAGCCGTTAAAAGGTAACAGATAGACAGTCTAGTCTACTGAAATAATAATAATGGTTGACAATCCACACAGCGTCATCTAGCCCCAACATTAGAAGAATGATAGAGTCATATAACAAATAAAAGGCCTACTATAAAATATCAGATTATCTAGAGGATAAAAAAGCTTGGGACGGGATTTGCTCCAACTCGAAAAATAACAACTAACAGGCTAAAGGTTTCTTCGTCGCTTCTTTACTTTAGTCAACATACCGAAGCGACTGAAATCAAAAATATCACTTTATTTCCGTGTCAGTGTTTAATTATTAAGAATTTGACCTTTTCTAAGTGTACATTTATTGTATTTATGGAAATAAAGAGTTTTTGACTTTGACTTTGACTTTGACTTTGACTAAATATTCCCTAGACATTGATATATTCTTGTGCAGTGAGAGTCAATTTAAGAAGCATATCTTACACAAACTATATTGTAGCAGTTTAATTTTAAATTTGTCTTAATTCTTATTACTTTTATTTATGTTTCCAACTAAGTAATTTACTTTTCATCGTGTTAACTAACATCTAAATATTCCAATGTTTGTTCTGGTTGTTTATAAACTTTACCGGAATTTTTAGTAACTACCTCATAAAGCAATCTGTGAATTGCGTCGTGGGCTGCATTATTATCTAAGATTATCATATTATTTTGCATACTTAATCCAGTTATATAACTATATATTTTGTAGTCGTTAGCTTTTCCTGCATAAATTAAAAAAAATTAAAAAAGATATGCCAAGCTGCGTACTAGCTAGATGTACTGTGAATGACTATTTAATTTTTTGTTCTCATTTCAATCGTATAATTTTTATTCAATGTATGAATCTAACAGGGTTTGTTGTCAAACTAGCCTCACGCGATGCCCTTGGTAAAAAACTCGAATTACATAAAATTCAACTTTTTTTTTATTCTTTTATTGTGAATACACTATTCACGAAAAAAATTACGATTAATAAATGAAAGTGCACTGTTCTTCACATAGTTTGGTCGAGAACTCAGGAGCCCTGCGGTATATTGAAATGACTTATGTTTTGATTCGTAGGTTATTTATTACTAATTATTTGGTTCCTTGAACCAGTTTCTTCAGAAGTTGTGTAGTTTTCTTATAACTAAGCAAAAATTTGATTTTTGCGCTTACGCTGTTCAAAAACGAATGCTCTGTCCCGCTCCTATGAACGCGAAATCCTGTGCCTATCCTTTTCACAAAATGGCGCATGGTTCCCTCTTAAGTGCCTATTTTTTTCTAATTTGATAATTTTTGCTGCAAATAAATATATTTTACGATCGTATTTCCATTGCAGACACTCACGTTCCCTGGTGATGACGTGGAACAACGACCAGTACTTGATCCAAGACGACACGGAAGAAGGTGCACGGAAGTGGTTCAGCGCCATCCGCACACAGATCGCTAAACTGGTGAGGAACTAGATATGCTTTCAATTCATCAGCCCACACAAGTCCACATAGGCATCTCTCATACGACGCCAGAAATAGCGGTTCTGAGCCGCCTTCATCCATCGACTCCCTGCGACCGCTACAATGTCGATGGTCTTCCAACACTTCTTTCTCGTTACGCGTTGCATCGCGGTTGCTCCTCTAGAAACTTTACTCCGTAGCGGATATCAGTTCTGTGAGCTTTGAGCCTGCCCACTGCCTCTTCAGCTTGCTTTCAATGCAACGACCCCTCAATCCTAAGCTTACCAGGGGATTTCAAATCACCTGGTGACCTACTACGCTCGTGGTTTCGTCTTTACTTTTTCAACTGCTGAACAAAAAAATAAGTGAAGGGAAAATCTATTACCTTACTTACTAAGTACCTACTCACTTTTTTTCTTATTAAATAATATATTAGATTAAAATTTGACTTGTCTTATTGAGCTTATTTTGGAAGCCGAAAGAAATAAGCGTTATTGATTTCTGATTTCTACTAAGCGTGGTGATGACTTACCTACTACGTATTCTTCATTTTTGAAAAAGACGTGCCAGTTTGAACTTGTAAGCTTTTGATGGTGATGGATGATAATGCTACTCGCGTATGACAATGATAAATACATGAATTATTTCAAAATTATCTTCATGAGTGATTCCTCTTTTTAGTTTAGCATTGATAATATTTTATACATATATATACCCATTTCACTAGTCTAAAGAACCCATTAGATTATATTGTTGGGCATTGCCTTTATCAATTATTTCTTGTCAATTTACTGAAAATACAATTTAAAAATATAAACAAATTAGAACTAAGTACCTCTAGTATTTACAATTGAAACAGTTGAGCTAATTGCAGACTGTTGCAAACAATATAGAGCTAGCTCAACTGATATCAAAACCAATCGGAAGCATCATCTACCTACTGAGATTTTACTACATTCATATTGATGTTTTCCTTCCAGTCTGCATACCCACAAATGCTCGACTCCCCCTACCAAAGCAGCAACACCGATCTCGAGAGCTTAGGCCGGACTCCGCCCGCTACCAGACATCTGAACCGGAACAAACGAGGTCAGTACAGGTGGTATAGTAAATAGTATTTAGTTTAGTTGCAGTGTAGACGAGTTTAGTCACAGTGAAGACGAGTTTAGCCGCAGTGAAGACGAGTTTCATCGGAATATTGACATCAGCAGAGCGAGCGATGGTAACACACGAATAGACTAGTTGGGTCGCAGTTTAGGTGGTGGTACCGGTGGCTCGATTTAGGTACCTCCGTCGGAGCGAGATAATATTTTTGTGGTTTATCATATTTTCTGCGTTCTAAAAAACACTAGTGGGACAGTATTTTGCCGCGAAACTTAAACCATCTTAATGTATAAAAGAACAAGCGATTTTCTGGAGACAACGCCCAGCTCAAACCGCTGAAGCTAGAAAGCTGAAATTTGAAAAGCAAGTACCTTTTACTACACAACCTCCCGCTATGAAGGGATTTTTGGAAATTCCACCTCTAAGGTGGTGAAAAGGGGGGTTGAAGTTTTTTTGCTGATTATTATATCAGGATTTTTCAAAATTTTCCTGAAAATGGGATAAATCGGGTTATTAAAGTTTGTGATTCGTAACAAACTATAAAGTAAATAATGTTACACGAATTTAATTTTTTACAAAAGTACTTCTAGGGGGTGTGCAATTAATAACCACGCGGGCGAAGCTGCGGGGCGCAGCTAGTTTTCTATAAAACCATGATAAACTAACTTCGATTCAATACGGATAGCAGCATCATTTGGGTACCCCTTAACGTTACAATTCTACCGCTAGAGGGTTACCAGATGATGACTACTACTTTTGGAGATTTTGTACAACAAATTAACATCCAACAACTAATTAAGTGTGGTACCTACACACAAAGACTAGTTTAAAACTTTTCAAACTTTTGTGATCTGTTAACATAATTAAAGATTATTTATCGGGTATTTATCGCGTACTTTTTGTTTTATTTTCCCCTACGTTTCCGTAAGAATCATTAAACAAAAGTTACGCGATAAATACCAGTTTAAGTTTAATCACAGTGTATACAATTTTAGTCACGGTGTAGACGGTTTTGAACTGCGATCCCCAGCCGCATGCCCACCGTGGGGATTATTGGCATTACCCCCCGTGAGATTAAAGCCAACAAGGCGCTTATCAGGGGGAGGCCTGGGTCCAGCAGTGAACCAATATAGGCTGTGGAGGTGGAGGTGGAGACGGTTTTAGTCACACTGAGTTTCGGCTGATTAAGGACAACAGAAGAGCAGGCGAGTTTGGTATCCCGGTTGGCATGATAAGTCAATGTAGAGGTATACAAATTTGACACAATACAATTTTCAGCCGAATAGATGAGGTTTATTCGATGTATAAAAGAGTTTGTCACAATATGTAGGTATAGCCAAGTTTTTTCGCTAAATACCTACATCGCAAATTATGGCAAGGAACAGACAAGTGTACTTGGTACTTAATAAGCAAGATGCAGCAGTTTATGTACAGATTAATAAAAAAATTGGTGAGGATTGAACTTCAGAACGTGAAAATAAAACAAAGGGGAATCAAAGTCAAAGTCAAAAACTCTTTATTTCCATAAATACAATAAATGTACACTTAGAAAAGGTCAAATTTTTAATAATTAAAGACTGACACGGAAATAAAGTGATATTTTTTATTTCAGTCGCTTCGGTATGTAGACTAAAGTAAAGAAGCGACGAAGAAACCTTTAGCCTGTTGTTAGTTGTTATTTTTTTAATTGGAGCAAATCCCGTCCCAAGCTTTTTTATCCTCTAAATAATCTGATATTTTATAGTAGGCCTTTTTCCACAAGAAGGTTTTTAAGGAGGAATTTACCACTTAATAAGGTATTCATCCAACTATGGAGATAAGTGTTTTTAATCAAAGTGGCTTTCATTAATAAATAACAATTCAACAATATTCTTATTATTCCCTAGGATTTATGACGATTATTTGTCAAACGCAATGACGAATTTTCCTCGTATAAAGTTTTTATGTTTATTTTCCTGCTAAGTCCCAAGAAATTCAAACTGTTCAGTTGTTTTGCTGGTCGAAGTTGAAAGATCACGCCCTTGCTTTTGTAATTAAATAGAAAACGTAAAAAAGTTCTACAAATCTTTTAGAAAACTTTTTAAAATAAGAAGCTGTGCTTTATAAATAGTACAACTAAATGATTTTCAAGTTGAGTATAAAAAGTTATTAAACGAACTTACCGCAGTGAAGTTGTTAAAAATAATTCGACACTCTTTATGAACTTAATTAGCATAAGTGGCATAAATAAGGCACCAAAAAACTATTTTGAGTTCCTTACTTTATATTTTGTTATTACTAGTTACAAAATCTTCAATAAAATAAATTAAAATAGATAAAAGTGTTTAAGGATGTGATAATTCTTTAACTTTGTGTTAAACAATGATCTGTGGATGTATCAGCGAAGAATTTCGGCGACTGTCAACGTCAAGTCTGGGTAAAGTAAATACACTGATTTGATTGGTAATTTGTATAAACCAAATAATCATCATTAAAGTGTGGTTCATGGTTTGTGAACCCTATCTGATATTTCATTACTTAGATAGATGCTCAATTATAAAAAAATGCCATTCATAAAAAAAATATTATCAAAAACAACCATACGAAAATGACACGGAAATTACAATGGCTGACTTTATCGCTAAGAAGCGATCACTTTTCTACTGTAGGATAAGAACAGTATAAGGAAGTTAAGCTCTTTTGTGGGTATTAATTTTATTAATCAACTACAATAATTATTAAAACATAACTTAAACATAAAATATGTTTATTTGCAGCAAAAAAAATCTTATTACAGCATGTTAGGCATTTAATAGATAGGTAAAGTTAACAATTATGCCACCATTTTGAGATACATTATATTATGGCCTATAAAACTGATAAAGAAGTTATTGCTGAGGGCTACGAGACTACGATTTTACCGATGGATCTCACACTAGGCCGAGCCTGTCTCGTGAGGTCCAAGCTGATGATTATTACAAAAACGAGAAGGTACTGTGTCCCGGCGTGAACGTATAACACAGTACTGCTATCTTAAATTATCTATTAATATAATAATAATAATTATCCGGTAGTTACACAAGTGACTAATTCTAATAATAGATTTTTTCAATTTATTTTGTACTTTAAAAAGTGCAAAGTAATAGTACATTATGGTACAAGTGTGTAATGTTGGTGATTACCGCTTAGGCGCCATTGAGACCCGAGCCGTTAGGTGAGGGTCTTAAGAGAGCCGAGGACGGTAATCATCAATACACACGTGTATCATACGACGTTTTTCAACATACTTGTGAAGAAAATAATACCAAAAATCATTTTATTCAGTAGATAATAGATATTTTTCCTTGGGAGTTTTCAGGTAGTAAATCTTTCATAACGTTAAGGGCTTCACATCTTATATCGGGCGGTGTACAACATGAATAATTTTCTTCATAACTAGTACTTGTAGACATTTTAATTAATAAATAACTATAATTTCAACAGTGAAAACGAGTTGTGAAAAATGTTTCGCTATGGCGGGAAAAATGATTTAGTTTTCTAGTTTAGTGTTAGTATGCGCGCGCATTGCGATCAGCCACAGACTAAAGGGATGAGATTTTATTTTTATTTTCCGCGCATAGGGTTTGCGCCTATTCTGCCACGTACAAAATGGAGAATTTATTTTTCTTTTATTACAGAGAAAACAAAAGTTATATCTGAGTGAAAGTTTTATTTATTAAACACGTACGAGTTAAAATTATCTATTTAAATAAGAAGTTGCATGAAATGAGCAAGCAATAGGAACATTAATTTATTTGTTCTATTGAACACGATCTTTTTTTTGAATAAAAACTTGTTTAAGAACAAAGCACCTCAACCAATAAAATTTAAAAAAAATGTATAACTCACTAGTGAGTTATAGCAATGAAAAAGTCACAGTTAGATAATAGGTGTCATTATGTACCTAATTTCGGTAAAATTAGAGCCACTTTATGAGCAAGTGTGTTGAAAAATATATTATGACATTGAACTTTTACTCAACCAACGAAGCTGCATAGCCTAATTGGTTTATTTTGCAAGCATAGATTATAAATTGATCAAGAGCTTTGATACAATATCAGATATGGATAATTTTGTTATTACTTTGCCATTCGATCCAAGACCGATTCTATTGAAATGGATACCGATCTACTATCAGTTTTCTATAGTACCCATAACACAAACTCTAATTAGCTTGGGGCTAGATGATGCTGTGTGATTTGTGTCCAGCATTATTATTTATTATTATTACTGATAACAAGCAACATTTTTATTGCCTAGTGATTGGACATTTACATTAAGGCATGTCGCAAACTTTTCATACAATACATCTTAAAAACTCAAGTTCCTAATAGGTGATAATGAAAGAGCAGTTCCAAGCAATTTAGTTACCAGATTTCAAAACTCATTAGAGATAATTTCTGATTAGCGAGTATTTATCAAAGTACTTAGGCACCTAATAGATAACTGACGTAAACTGCTTTACCATTCAATGCCTATAATTTTGCTGACCCTACATATGCTTATCAATAGATACGTGGTTGATAACAAACAAATTATCGAGTCAATCTATCAGTTTTCCATGATTTTTTGCCGTTAACGCACTTTGAGTAAACAACAAAAGCTAAACTGCCATAAAATATAATAGTTGTGTTTGTCAATGACCATAAAAATGGGTTTAGTCGCGAACCAATTAGTGTATGTAGTGATCGATTATAGATCTTGAATGAACTTGAGTGAAAAGTGATTATTGACTCATGGAACCTTTTGGAACATCAGAAATATTTGCAGCAGCTACTTTGTTTCATTCTGCTCGTTCAAATATGAAGAAAGAACAAACGGAAAAGAGAAACATATCAACTGGAAAATCTAATTTGGACAAAAAACACAGTTCGCCTAAAACACCGCACAAAAAGACAATTTTGGACAAGAAACATAGCCCGACTGAAAAAACATATCTGGACAAAAGATATAGTCCAACAGAAAAATCGCATTCGAAATTGCGTAGCATATTCGGCAGCCATCACAATTTACACCAGAAATGTACTAAGCAATTTATGTTTAATAATATTTTATTTAATATATCACCAAGACGAAAATAGAAGAAAGAGAGGCCTCCCTTCCTTTGTTCGGCATTAAGGTAGATCCATGCTGTAGTTTATTTAGGTTTTTGGTGTGAAGAGAATGGGACCTGGATTACATATGGTTTCGAAAACTAAATTTAAGAATGTAGATCATAAGGCAACCATCCGTTCCTGATGTCAAACAGTCGATAGGCAGTTTTTACGGATATCTAATGCGATTATCGACATGAAACAATCAATTTACATCTTATTTATTTACAATATTAACAGAAAACAATTCGTCATGTTAAAATATAGCTACATCATAACTAGGGAATTAGTTTAGGGATCTCTTATCGGTTTCAACTGATGATAACTTATCTAAGTTATCTACCACTTATCAAAACACTTGCGGAACCTACTATTGAGGAGTTACAGACGTCATTTTGTTTCATGCGGTTTTTGAATAGATAATCTTTTCTGTAGCTAACCTACAAATATCTTCCTTTACAACACTTTTATTAGAATTATGTTTATGGAAATTATAATATGCGCTGTATTAAGTAGCTAGTTCCGTTAAAGAGCAAACGTTGTCTCGGGTGTAAAATGTGTTGAACACAGAATTTAAAGGTAAATAGTGTTTTTTTTTATAAAATGTGAACGTCTAAACCTTTCTGTACTTATGTGTTTTGTTGACGATGTACGAAACTTAATCATACTATGAAAGGCCTTTGCATGCATCTGGTTTAGTATTTCCGACCGAATCATCCAAAACACCTTTGTATTATTTTTGACTATCCCTATTAACAATTTTTCAGTGTCAACGTGCATTTACCTACTTTGTACTGTATTCTAAGTTTCAGTAACAACCATTTGGCTGGGATACCTGCTATTATATGTTTAACAATTCAAATTAAACAGTGAAAATTATCTGTAGCTTTGGTACTTGTAAAATTTTAACACCTTTCAAATATTTTTTAACATGCATTCCTCTTACATTTCGTATGTTTCATTGTCTTTACTATAATCGCTTGTGTCATCTTTCATAAAACAATGCCCAGCAAGAGAATTTTCACTGACATTGATCTGCCCTGTTTCTTGTCTACTCTCTTCACCTCACTCTTCATTCTCATGCTGCCCTTAATTCCAGCTGGAGGCAGCAGTAACGAAGATCTCAGCGATTCCACCGAAGTCTCAAAATCTCATGTGCGCAGTAGGTTACGAAAGTTCTTCGCGAAACGCCCAGCTATGGAAGTCCTCGTCAAAAAAGGGATATATAAAGGTTCGATTTTGATTATAAGCTTTTGTATTTATGCTCAGATGTACTGTACAGTAGTTAATAATATAGTGGTTTTTAGTAGAGGTTTTAACGTATAGTTTTCCTGTATAGTGTAAACTTGTAGTGTTAATAAATAAGAGCACAATTTGGTTGCAATACTTTAACAAAATATGAAATTTGACTTTAACTAACAAAATTTTAAAGGTAAGTGGTTTTTGAGTGCTGTGTGATTTGGAATTTTGTGAATATTTACAAATATTATTTTATAACAATGAAGGAGTTTTATTTTTAACCTTTTTCCTTAGTTTTAAGATTGCACTGTAGAAAAGTTTTTGTTGTAGTTAAAAGGTGTGTGCGATTGGGAATAACTAATCTTTATTGACATGCTTGGCACTTTATATATTTTAAAAAGCAGTTTTTTTAGGACTTCACTGTAAGTACTTAAACAGTTAAACGGATTTACTGGTTAAGTCAACCTAGGTCCTTGAAAAACTTATATCTACTGGTCACAGGTAGTAGTAAAATAAGTTTTGGGTTATGGTGTTTCATAGTCAAATCAGTTAGAAATTATGGAAACTACAACCCCCTCAAGGATCTAGGTCGACTTAACCAGTAACCCTGTATATTTAAATTTCTGTGTACGTTAGATTTAAGGTACCTATATATTGATATGGACCGTAGAATTAATTAGTTATTAAGATTTATACTTGTTCTAATGTTGTCTGAAATAAAAGTATTATTATTATTTATATTATACAAGGTGCCACGTAATTGGTGTGCTAAGCGGAGAGGAAAGGTCTACCCCCCTCCCACGAACATTTTTTGTTCTAGCACTTTCCCATGTAACAACCCTAACATCAGCTGTTCATCAGTAAGGTGCTTGACCTTTCAATCGCTTTTGTTTAGCTAATGCCGTCAATTTTACGGTGGTTCTGTACATTTTTCTTCTAAGCTATTATATTAACCTACAATGTTTAATGTATATCCGTAGGTAGGTACGTTTATTTCGTGGTAGGTACTTCTACGTAGGTCCCTAATAAAGAATATTTATCGATATTTTAATAAAAGTTACGCGATAAATACCCGATCTTCATTAGGCAGGTATGTTAATAAATCGCGAAATTTTAAAAAAGTGCTACTTACGTGCCTAGTTTTATTTTTAGCATGAAGGAATGTGTTCTTTATTTGCACATGAAAACGGAACCCTAAAATTTTGGCGGTTTTGCGTTAGTGATATATATAGATATAGATAGGGTTGTCATTTTTTTAAGCGTAACCGTAAAGTTATTTTATACTATGAAACTTTAAAACAACGAATTTCTGAAAATCAACCATGCGGATCAGTTACGTATAGGGTGCACAACAACACAGTTTTGAGCTTGGTACTTGAATAACGTGGCACCTTGTAGGTATTGTAGATATATTATTTTTTGCACCAACTATACGCACATGAAAGAGATAGGACAAATCAACCTAGAGTATTTTATTGATGATCATTATAAAATATGCATATTGAGATACTGTTAAAAAATTAGATGTATATTAAAATTACATTACCCGCGAAAGAATATAAGATATATGAATATAATAAGAACATTCTTTGTCAAAAAAGGCCATTGCCATTTAGTATTTAAAAAATAAAAGTTGACTTTTGCAAACTGTTTTCACTAACCAGTAGTTAGTACCGGCAGGCAAGTCAAACAATTTCCACATGTATCTTGAAAATATAAATGAAATAAAGTGTTATTCCAAAGAGATAACGGATTCGGGAAACTAACAAAAACTTGCACCTTCTAAATATGTATCTACAAACATTATCTGTTATTCTAACAATGACAATTTTCTTTTCCTAATTTACTTTTCATTCTTCTTCCAGATGAGCCAGTTTTCGGGCGAAATCTAGATGAAGTCTGTCCATCAACCAACCCTCGAGTACCAGAGTTCGTGGTGGCCTGTGTAACGGAAATCGAACGAGAACAAGAGAACATGTGCACTGATGGCCTTTACAGAGCTTCGGGTAACCTTAGCCAGGTCCAGAAAATACGGCTAGAGGTGAGTTTGAAGTCTTCTTGGTCAGCACACATACGTGAGGTCTCTCTCTCAACGTAGGAAAAGGAACACCCATTTTAGTACATACTCATACTCATTTATTCGCCATAGGAGCGCAAGACACACTTGGATATGTCAATTTACAATAATATGGGTAAGTTTCACAGTAATTGGTGCTAAAATTAATAATGAAAAGCCATAAAACAGACATGATAGAAAAATAATCATGGAACTTACTTAATACAAAACAAAAAAAATAGATAAATTAATAAATAGATCAGCTGTAATGGGTATCGTAAAGTCATGTAAAAATAATAATTATAAATTCATAGTGCTGTTGTAAAATGGCATTGTCTGTCATAATTAATTGTAAATAAATAACAAATTGGTATCACACTGAATGCAGTTACTTTACTTATGTAAATAAATATAGCTGCAACAAAAATGTCAATTAGATGACTGACGGTGGAGGTGGTTGCACGCATATAAACTAGAAGCGGATCATCATATTCATCACAACATCGAGCTAGATTCAGTAGTATTAGGTCCTTACATATGAAATTGGCGTTTTGTATGGGAGGAACAAAAAGTCGAATATTTTTTAATATAATATATTTAATTAATCAAAGTATGAACCATTATTTTCTATGCACTTTTGCCATCTTATAGGTAGTTCATTGATCCCTTTACTAAAAAAACCAGTCGGACGGGAATCAATAAAATCTTTGAAGGCGATTTGGACTGCCCCATCGGAGTTGAATTTTTTCCCTTGCAAGAAGTTATCCAAATTTCGAAAAAAATGGTAATCTGTTGGAGCAAGGTCCGGGGAGTACGGAGGATGTCTTAGACTTTCCAATTGAAGCTCTTCTAATTTAGTAGCCGTCTGTTGCGCAGTGTGTGGTCTAGCGTTGTCGTGAAGCAGCAGTGGCGTGGAGCGATTGACCAGCCTAGGTTGTTTAGCCGCTAGCTTTTCCATCATGGTTTGCAATTGCTGACAATAGACATCAGCCGTAATAGTCTGGCCAGATTTGAGAAAACTGTAATGAACAATACCGGCACTAGTCCACCAAACGCTTACAAGTAACTTTTTTGGGGTTAATTTTCGCTTGGGGCAGGATTTGGCTGGCTGGCCAGGATCCAACCATTGCGCTGAGCGCTTCCGATTATCGTAAAGAACCCATTTTTCATCACAGGTAATGATTCGGTTTAAAATACCTTCATTATTGTGCCGGTTTAGTAATGTAACGCAGCAGTCGACGCGCGTTTGCCGGTTTGCTTCAGTCATTTCGTGAGGTACCCACCTTTCAAGCTTTTTAATCTTCCCAATTTGCTTCAAGTGAATTAAAACAGTTTTATCACTAACATCGCAGCCTGCAGCTAACTCGGACGTGGTTTGCGATGGATCCGCTTCCACAATAGCCTTCAACTCTTCATTATCAACTTGAGTCTCAGGCCGTCCACGGGGCTTGTTCTGCAGGTCAAAATTTCCAGAACGAAAACGTTGGAACCAAAAACGAACTGTGTTTTCTTTTGCAACACGACCGCCATACACATCATTCACCCTTCGAGTTGTTTCCGCAGCACTAGTGCCACGGCGGAACTCGTACTCGTAAATAATGCGATATTTTAAGTTTTCCATTTTGTAAAATGAGTGACGCAAACAGAAAAAAACAGAAGAAAAAAAACAAATGAATGACGATCATCGAAGCACAAATACATGAGTCTATAGCTGTACAAATTTGAATTTGGAATTCCTTACCAAAGAGGAGAAATTTGTGATTAAAGTGGCCAGTACGAAAAACGCCAATTTCATATGTAAGGACCATATATAACTCTCAAAAACGAGGTTACAAAATAATCAACATCAAAATGGTGTTTTGCTTTTGTTTTTTAAAGAACACACATATCATCATTTCAATTAACAATGTGCTATTCAAGCTTGCCAGTTATAGCGTTATGCTGCAAATTCCTGTAGGCTCGGTAGTTTTATATCTATTTTTCAAGCCATTTTAATAACAGTGTCTGTTTCATTCCCAGATCGACCAGAACAACATGAACGTTATCCAGAACAACACCGACATTCACGTACTGACAGGCTCTCTCAAGCTGTTCTTCAGAGAACTGAAGGAGCCGCTCATTCCCTGCAGCTTCTTTGATAGGATACTCGCTGCCTGCTGTAAGCCTTTTAATTCATTCTAAACCTTTATGTGGGTGGGTGGGCGATGCGATCTGCAACACAGTATTTTTACTTCTGCAGGTCATGTCGCTTCCTATTTTTGTTATTGCACCTAGGTTCCTAAATAAAGACTTATTAACTTTATTCCAATTGAAACAGTGAATTGATTTGATTAACCAATAGTTTTACGCGTACGTTCAAGTCGTCATTATTCTTACGCCAAGGGTTGGCTACTCTAGATGTTGTAAATAAATAATGTTTTTCATAAAATAGCTGTGGTGAGATTGGAAATATAGATCTAATTTGGAACTAATTTCAAGACTAACCCTGTTTTATTATCCGTTGCTTTTCAACAAAATTACCTTAGTCACCTACGAATTTTCTGTTTACATTTTTACTTGTCAGAACTGTGTTTAACATCTCTGTTGTCCTTTCAGCGATAAAACCCAAAGAGACGAAGATCAAGGAGTTCCGTGACATCGTCCACGCTCTGCCGCAGTGCAACCGCGACACTCTCAAGTATTTGCTCGAGCACTTGATTAGGTAACTGAACTTTTATACTTAAGATTGTAGCTAGATGACTCTGGATCTTCAAATTTGAGTTTATTACAGCATTTGATATACGGATCTAGTCTTGGATAGGTAACTTAAAACATCTGCTTTGTTTATTCAGCCCGTAAGCACTCAGTGAAATACAACAGATATAGATACCTACCTCTATTGCTCTGTTTCTCCCGATCCTTTGCCTATTCCCTTGCTTGAATAGGCCCTGTAACTTATCGGCAATGAAAATGTACTCAGTTACTATGTGTTCTGGGCGTTTCTATCTATGTACAGGGTGTCCAGTGGCAGATTTCAAAGTTTGAGCGAACATAGTTTCTGAACGCAACACGATAGAGGGGCGCGGGGGGCGTCGTTAGAAGCGCAAGCGGTGCGGATGTTTTAGTTGCCATGGAACAGTGGAGTGGAACGCATCACGCTTTTGCCATCGAGGCGTACAATTCGAGTGGATTTTCGCTGTCTGTAGCACGCCGTCGATTTAATAATCGTTACGGTATTCGTCGATTACGTGATGGACCATCGATCAACCTCATTCAATCATGGGTAGCAAGGTTCAGAGCTACAGGATCAACATTGAATAGACCCAGGCCAGGACCTACACCATCGGTAGCCACGGATGAATGCATCTGCATCTGCAATCATAGGGCACTATTTCTTTGAAAATCAACGTGGCCAAACTGTAACTGTGAATTCGGAGAGATATACCCAGATGTTAAGTGTACTTTTTTAGACTAGAACTACAGAATAGTCCATCCTTCAACCGAAACACATGGTTTCAGCAGGACGGAGCCACAGCTCATACTGCTAATGTGACCATGAATGCAGTGCGGCAGTTATTTCCGGAAAAAAACATACCCTGAAACGGTACCTTTCCGTGGCCACCTAGATCACCCGATTTAAGCCCATGTGACTTTTTATTATGGGGATACCTAAAATCTGTTGTTTACAAAACCAATCCGAGCACTGTGACCAAACTTAAAGCAAATATTCGAGCCGAAGTCAGCAGGATTCCCCAGTCGCTCTGTAAACGCGTTTAAGAAAACATGCGTGCTAGACTGGAAGAGTGTGTCAGACTCGATGGCCGCCATTTGGAGAACGTGGTTTTTAAAAAATTAAATCCGCATTTGTTTTTATAAAATTAAAATAAACTTGCTTTATATCGGAAGTGTAGTTTTTTTTTTACAGTTTTTTAAACATTGAAATCCACTGGACATCCTGTATAATACAAAAATATATCTATGTACCCTTATCACAAGCTTTGCTTAGCTTGGGGTTAAATGATGCTGTGTGAATTGTCCAGCATTATTTATTTCTTTACTAAAGTAACCCTATAGGTATTCAAACTGAATTCAGACCTAAGAGATGGACATTAATATGATACGAATAGCCGAAATACACAGAAAGATGTTTTCCTTTATGGTTTAAATTCAAATCAAATGAAATCGTTTATTGGAACCATGTACATATTTAAAACAAAAACAATGCACCGATACTGACGCTAAAAGTATAAAACTGTGTCGAGTTCAGTATCGCCCTCCTCTGGACCGAATCAAATAAATAAAAATTTTAAACAAACAAAGTTAGTTCCAAGATTCTATTTGGAACTAATGAAACTTATCCAGACTTTTGATAAATTTGTCATTTAAGATACTATATATATACTATATTTTGCATATCTACCTAATTTAAGTTTGTTAAGCTTGATTAGGTATTACGTTTTACTCGCATACTAACTTACCACATTTTCAACACAAACTTACCATTTCCAGAGTGACGAAATACAGCGAGCGGAATCGAATGCACACCGCTAACCTAGCCATCGTCTTCGGCCCCACGTTGCTGTGGGCGCCGGCCGAGCAGGCGCACAACATCGCCGTCGACTGCATCCAGCAAAACAACGTCGTTGATATCCTCCTCAATGAATTCAAAGACATCTTCGTTGAAGACAACACGAAAGGGAAGAAAAAAGCGTGATTATCACACTGGGAAGCACGCACAGTGTTTTGACATTTGAGCCTTAAAGACATGGCTAACCAGTAATATATATATAGTAAAATTATAGCCAATGTAAATGAGTGTCGACAGTGAAGTGAAATTGTGAATCTAGTGTAGTGAAGAACATTCAATACTATATTGATATGATCTCTGCAATTTCTTATCTATGATATACAGGTGTTGGCAGACCGTGTGCCATATAGTAACTGGGAGCAGGTGGAAAAGTTATAGCACTAAATAGTCGAAATTTCGGAAAACGAATTAGAAATAGCCGAGAGGCTTTTCGGGGTTAAAAAAACCGCCAAGCTATTGCACTTGGTTCCACCAACCTCCAGTTACCATATGGTACACGGTCTGCCGAACATCCTGTATAATATTTCAATTAATTATTCTTATTTACATCAGGTGTGTTGTGAATGTGAAGACATAATACGGAAAGACTGTAAGAGGCTCTAGAAGTAATATATTCAGATATAAAATATATAGAAAAAAATATGGTAAAAAAGATTATAATTTTGTGTGATTTGATTTAGGTTAGTGTATTTTTTTTTGATAATTTTGTTTCGGGGCCAACTTTGTATAGACGAGTCCTACAGTTATTAGATTAGGCTTGAAGCCTGTTTATATTTTGTGCCTTAAGCTAAAAAATGTACATATTCATCATGGATGACTTTTTTTTCTTAGTGATAAAATAGTGGTTTTGTTAAATATATTTTTCGCAGGATAAAATAAAAGTAAAACAACTTACCTCCCATCATTATTATTGTCATTGATTTTAACTATCGTAAGATGTATCTCTTTTAATTTATTGCAAATTTGATATTATTTGTGCGTATCAAAAATAATATTATTTATTACCTATCGATGACATTTTTAACCCTGCTTTATTGTAACTATTTATGTAATGCTTGCAAGTGGCACTCTAGTCCTCTTACTTTAAATGGACAATATATAAGAATAACGTGCTTTATAAATACTCATAATAAATGAACACCAATAAAAATGTAAAAATTTAAAATAAGCTAGTAACCAAAGTTTTTGTATTTTTGGCTGAAGGAGTAAAGATAAAGATATAAATTGTTGTGTAGTATAAATTATATAAGTTGACGCCAATAATGCTTGAAATAAGTAAATGAAGTTACATCAATAAATTGAAAGGATTTTAAAAGTATTTCATTGTTTTATTTGCCTGCTCTTATGGTTAACTTTCCTACATATTTCTTTATAAGTAGGTACTCTTATTAACAAAGAAAATTAAAATCAAATAAGGAAACAAATTAGAATTAGTATTCAAAATTGAACCAATTTAACTAAATGCAGACTGTTGCAAACAAGTAGGTACTTATTATAATCTCTTGAAGCTTTTATATGTGTTCCTAAATAAGAATAGGTACATATATAAAGAAATAAAAATACAGAAGTAGATGCCAGAATTTAATGATTTTCTAGTTTCCTTAGAAATCGTACAGACATTTTATTGAATCTATATTTTTCATATATTCCAGTCTTATTTATATGAAATTAATTCCGGACAGTTTTTTTTTACTTTATATTGCCATACTATAGGAATGTCATAATACTAAAAAAGAATAATAAAATTTTACTAAAAATATTGTTAGAAATTATATCAGAACATTAGTGATTTTGGTACACGTCTATCAAAACAAATTCAAATCAACACTTAGTTTATAATATTAATATACTAAATCTACACTATATAGGTACATACTTACATCCAAAACAAGAAAATAACAATAATATGTTTAAACCTATTGTTTTTATTTCATAGAAACTGCATTCATAAAAGTATTCACACCATAATCAACATAGAATCCATACAAACAAACTCGTTAGTTTTTTCTCATAATTAGGACTTATCGTGATTCATTGGCCACGTCTAAAACAACAGTGTGCTTATTGCGAGTTTTTGGCGTCAACTTCAACTTCAGTAAGGAGTGTCAAACTTCAAAAATATTAAGATCGGCTTTAGGAAAGCAGAAAAAAAATATTTTTGCTTCAAGAGTTTTACTTCTTTGTTAACTAATAAGTAATGTCACAATGATTGTGTCTGGGTGATTTGACCGCGATACCTTTGGCATCGTGATTGATTTTGACACTGTAGTAACGTAAATCTTTATCAAGATAAAAAAAAACTCGCCATAGTCACACGTGTAGGCACCTAATACCTACGTAACTTTTACAATAAATGTGTATTACTAACATATTTTCACAACTGCATTATATGAGTTATTCTATTTACATTTTTATTCAAATTGCATTGCCTACTAAATGAAATTATATATCTACCTGCAGTAAAAAAGCTATTATTTTACAATAATATTACAAAGCTCATGTTTTCTATATACATATTTATGCATAAAGTCAATGGTGTTCTTTTCGAAATTAAATAATTTTACAACAAATTATTGATGTAGGTACATTTATTAGTGTCAAGCATTTGTAAACAATTATAGTTAATTTACAATATATCAAATGTAGTCAACATTTCAGTCAGTTATATTTATAAAAAGAAAAACCGCAGATGAGTATAACACCAGACCCAAATAAAACACAAACAAATCGCTTACCTACACCATCAACAGTATGTTTGTATAATAACATTCTACATTCCACAACAACCGTTGTACCAAAATTGGATGTACAAATATATAAAAATCAGTGCATAAAATGTTCCAAAAACTGTGTTTTTCAACATTCCATTGATCCACTGCTAACTTCTACATTTTCATTTATTTAAGACGGATTTTGACTGAAAACGTCTACTACTTTTATTATTTTATTAAGTTTTGTTTTCATATAACTTTACAATTTTATTTTATCTTTATCATGACGTGAGAGAGACAGGTGTCTCTTTCACGAAGTGAAGTCAGCACTTGTTTACTTCTTCCTAGCTCCTTTTATTTTTATTACCTGCTTTATTGCATATATAAACAGATTTAGTTACATACCACACACCTTGTTACACCTGTTTTGTAACTACCTACTCGTTTAAAGTCATTATCCGTCTTAAAACTAACATCAATAGCAAATAAATACAAATTCTCTAAGTTATTTAATATTTTGGTTCAGCTACATAGGTACGTATATTTATTTCAAGCTCTCTCTATTTTGGTGAAAGCTTAATATTTTATTGCTGAAGAAATATTGTGACTTATAGCTTTAATAATACAGCTAACTTTAATTGAAAATAAATTAGCTTTAATATTATATTTTCAATTTGTTAGTTATGCATATGAATCTTTATCAGAGCCCCGAGCCCATTTGACGATAGTATCGAGACGTAATCTTGACGACTTATTTTTGTATGGGATTTGCGTATTTCCCCCACTATAGAAGCGCTGTACCAAAACCTATGGAAAAATGAGACGTCACGATCACGTCTCGATCCTATCGTCGAATACACTCGGGGCTCAGGCTATGTCGAAAAATACAAAATTCAATTACTTAATTACCAAAAAATTTAACCTTAATTTATCTAAAAAAACTACCATTAATAATGTATCAACACAGGCGCACAAAAAACATAAAATAATTTTAAAAATAATAAAAAAAAAAACAGTCAATAATTTAAAAATAATAACGATTTAAAAGTTACAATATTTCTTTAGCACGTTCCTGGGCAAAAGTTTTTAATAACGCGGTACTGCTTTTAACCTTTCAAAAACATTTCTGGATTCATTTCAGTAAGTAAATCAATATTTATTGGTTTAGTAAACTAAAAAGATTATTAAAAACCGTCGTTGAGATCGGCCATGTCAGTAGGTCACCCAACCCTTTTAATATAAATGCAGAGTTTCTGGGTCAAACCTCTACCGTTTCTTTGAAACCGCTTTGAACTCTGTCGTTCCTAATATTAACACAACAACATAAGACCAATGTATACATTACCACCTAGTTAAACAGCAATAAAATTAATTTATCGTTTATCATTTTATTTTATTCTGATGGGTTTTGTGTTTTTTGTCTTGCATAAGTAATAATTGTTTCTGTATTTGTTGTTGAAAACGTTACAGTTAGTAATTGATTGATCAAGACCCTTTCAATAATCAATATCAAAACTATCCACAGAATAATCAGTGGATAAGACTCTCAAGCCATAAACAGTTTTCAGTTTAGTTAATTCACTGAAACCATCAATGGTAAAGTTTATGGCGGTTCACATAAACTCTTTAACGTCCAACTAATTATTCTGAAACGCGCCGTTAAATCACTGTGACGTGTTAAACCACCAATTCCCAGCTGTAAAACTATTTCACCTAATTCGTAACTGAAGTCAAGGTGGCCCAAAGTGGCTGGTGCCCTTGGATGCCCAACACGCAATATGTTAATGCTATTCATAAATTACTTCACCACAATTTATTTGAGGCGTATCGATGTTGGGCAGAAGTTATTTTGCGTTGGCAAAGGGATTGATTGTTTTTTCATTTTGATTTACTTAGCTATTTTTGGCTTATCGTGTTTTTTCTTCGATCTGCCTTTCTGATCTTTGAGCCTCGCCTACTCCTTGCGTAATTTTGGTACTTACCTATCTCATTTGACTCCGATTCGAAGGATATAATTGCCGATTTTGTAAAGCTTAATTTCAATGTCGTTTTATTCAAATATTTTAACAATTTGTAAAACTACAAAGCAGGGTCCACAACTAAATGATCAGTCACAACAAATTAGGAACATTTTAATACAAAAAACATAATATCTTATACCTAGCAACGAACTTTCTCCTCAAAAAGCACAATCAGTCTGCACCAATGTTTATTTTAAGATTTTAACTTGGTAAGTCTACAAAAATGAGTATTTTGCAAATATTCTAGACTTTTGTAATACTAACATTGAACGAGTAAAAAACCGGCCAGGGTTTTGATAACATTAAAAAGATTGTCATAAGTACTGAATTTATACCAATCGGAAACATACTTTTCATCACAACATCTTTTAACAGTAGAACATCCAACTTATATAATTAATTAGGTATTTCATGAGATAAAAATTATAAGCTCAGTACCTTATATGGCACGGAACAAATTTAACTAATTTTGTTCTTATATTTGCGAAAAATCCACTCAAAATAGAATCAGCAAATACACGATCCCACTAATTTTAAATTTCGTCTGAATCGGATCTTATAGAATCATAGTTGGACGTTTTGCTCCTCAGCATCCTTAGGAACGAGCCTACAGCAAATATCGTTCGCCTATGCCTGTGAAATATACCCTGATACAGCGCTTCCCTCAATGCTTTCCTGTCATCACCAATAGAAGATTGTGTTGGCAGCGTAATGTCCGAAGTTGCGACGGCTACCGCCTTCTGATGTCTCAAGCTTCCGTGCTTCTTCTCCAAAGACTTCTGGTTCGGCAAGCTCATCGTGGACTCTATAGATGAATTCTTTGTCTTCCTCAAGTTCAGTAACTTTTTCCCCGAAGACTGCGTTTCTGAAGACGACCGCACCGGGGCCAGCTTGGATCTGTGTAAGGGATTGGATCCTTCTGGATTGACGGAAATCTCTACGGACTTCTGGCTGACCGCGCTAGACCGCGTTAAGATTCTTTGCGACGCTGGCGGCGGTTCCACTTTCGGAACGTGAACCTCCTCCTTGGAAATTGACTGCTCCGGCTCAATGGCTAACATTTTGTAATGTTTAGTTAACAGGCTCAGTCGAATTATATCATCGGCGGGCGCGTCTCATCGCTATCAATGGTGGGCACGGCGAGGTGGATGACGACGTTCGTATTGTTGGGCTGTTCGCTCCTGGTGCCCCCGTCGCAACAATTGCTCAAGGTGATCGTCGGCACTGTAGCATCGCTGTCTATTTTAACAGAATCAAGGTTTTGTGCGAGGCAATCCACGTCCTGTGGATTCTGGCGGTCATCAGAATTTGCGCTCATGCTCGTTCGCCATTCCTCGTTCTCTTTTTCTACGTCCGGAGAAGGTCCAAGGTCATCGTGGTACGGCGAGCAGCCCTCTCCGGTCACTTCACGATCAAATAGATTGGCCAAGTTGACATTAAAGTATTTGTGATTCTTGCTCGGTTTCTTCTTGGTTATTTCCTCGGTTATGATCCTATCTGTTATGGCTTCCACTTCTTTTTTCAGATCTTGATCGTCTTCGTAGTATTCGGAGAGGTCGTGAAGGTTCTCGAACCAGTTTTGGTTTAGGAGACTATTTTGCGGGGGATGCTCGTCATCAGCGTTCGCTTGGCGATACTCGTCAATGAAAGGTTGCAGAGCTTCCTCGTGCTGGCGAAAGAGATAGTGGTAGGTCTGACTCACGGTAAAGAGAGAGTAGGAAGAGCGGGGATGCACAGCGGCTGAAGAAGCGTTGTCTTCACAGCCGCGCCACACGTGGCCTTGCCGCTCCGACTGTATTGCATTAGAATTAAGAATCCTTTCAAAGTCTGAAACTTGTTCGGCTTCACTGATCTGAACCAACAGTTTGTTATGTGTCTCTTTCCCTCCGATGGTGTCGCACAGCCTCCTGTTCTCGACCTGTTTGGGATTTAGCTTAGTTTTATTATCGAGGCGATGATTGCTTACAGATTTGGAGATTGAATGTCTAGTTTTTGGGTTGTCTGCGTATTTCATTGGTATGGAAAGGTTCTGGACGTTTACCGCAAATGGAAGTTTTTCGACGACTTTTCGATTTTGGGGTCTGACCGGGATACTGGGGCGGCGCGGGTTTGAGCGAAACTCAGGATCATTATCAACGGATCCTTGTTTGGGGAAGAGTTTTTCTGAGAATTTTATGCGGTTGGAGTCAGCGCTACGTATCGAGCGGCCATATTTGGACAGTGGTCGCTGAGCCAGGTTGACGGACTTGGCTCGCAGAGGGCGGGTGTCCCTCGGGAGCTCAGAGAACTCTACGGAGTTGGCTCGGCGGTTGAGCCGAGCTGCCATGGCACGGCCGCCGACCGACAGAAGTCACGAGTGACTGCAAGCCATGCATTCTCAACATAAAAAGTAATTTATCGTTTCGTGCCGGCCCGATCGATTGCTTATAAAGATGCGCATAAAATTTTGGCGAACGTATATGTATGCTGAATGACAGTTTCGTAATGCTTTCGTGAGTTCTTTTCGGTTTATACTAAGTTCTATGTGGCATGTCTCGCGCGCCGCTTGCGTGTTTATCCTCGGTTTGTTATAAGCTTGCGCCCTGGTTTAGACCGTGTAGACCGTAGTCTGAGAAAAAAGTCCTTTGCATTCTTATCAGTCACGAAAACCATTATTATTTTCTGAGATTGCACATAGACACAACGTAAGGTATTTTATCTTCAGGGTTATTGGTAATTCACTGACACTGCGTAAACTGCAGGTTCTGCCCATCATCACGAACACGTTTGTGAAGACTTAATTCTAAAAATTTTATGTACCTCTATATTACACTACCATACAAATGATGTCCGCAGCGCAATGAATTACTAAAGAACGATCTCCTACTCTCATTTAACCACACCACATAATCATTGACCTATTTTACATCTATATACTAAAAATGATTTAAGTGGCATGAGTCTGGCTTGAAGTTAGCCGAGACACACACCCACTGATAATTCGGGTCAGAGTCGTTTATAAGTTTAATTTAAAATAAAGTCCCTCTAATAAACGATTATTGAATGGACCCCTCCGTACGTACGTACCTACTAATATCATCTCCCTTCTACCTATTTTAAGAATTAAGACATGGCTTCTTCACGAACGCAGTTTACGCAGTACCAATAACCCTGTTTAAGTACTTGCCTATCTAACTTATCAATGTCATCTTTTGTTTGTCCTAAAATACATAAATTATGAAAGCACTCACAACAGGATTGCAGCCGCCTCTTTTTTTTGCCACACCCATTATCTTTGCCATTAAACGGTAACATTTAACATAATTTTATTGGCAAGCTTACGCACAGTTGGTTCGCAATGGAATGGATAAAGTAAAAACATACCTCTTTTTATTTAGGGCTACGAAAATGCCATATAAAAAGGACGAATCAATGGTCAAAACATCATTATGATCGTCTGTACGTCATCGTGTACGTCTAAATTAAACTATAGTAAGGCTATAAAGGCCATTGCCAATAAAAAACAAACCGCCAAGTGCGAGTCGACTCGCACACGTAGGGCTCCGTACCGTACAAATCAGGCAACTTTTTCAATGAACATCAAATTTTTACTTGTTTGGTGACCCCGTTAAATTTTGAACTTTATTATATTTTTAGTATTTGCTGTTATTACAGTTGAAGTGTTACTTATTTATAGAAAGTTTCATGTGTCTACCTATTGTGGTTCAAGAGATACAGCCTTGACAAATGAAGAGCAAAAATAGCCTAAAAATTCAGTTTTTCGTATGGAAGCATCCTTATTTTAGGTATTTATAATATTTTATTATCTGTTTGGTTCCGTACCCGAAGGGTGAAAACGGAACCCTATTACTAAGCCTCCGCTGTCCGTCCGTCCGTCTGTCTGTCTGTCTGTCTGTCACAGGGCTCTATCTCATGAACCGTAAGAGGTAGACAGTTGAAATTTTCAGAGAATGTGTATATATCTTGCCGCTATAACAACAAATAATAAAAAAAAAATATTCAATTTAAAGGGGGCTTCCATACAAAGAACGGCAATTTTTGCTCTTCTATTGTGAAGGCTTTACCTCATGAACTACAATAGGTAGACTCATGCAACTTTCTTTAATTAATTAACACTTCAACTGTAATAATAAGACACTAAAAATAAAATAAAGATGTAAATTTTATGGAGTCTCCAAACAAGTGAAAACTTGATGTTCTTTGAAAAAGTTGCCTGATTTTTATGGTACGGAACCCTTCGTGTGCGAGTCGACTCGCAGTTGGCAGTTTATTTATTATATCTCGAAAACACCAAGGACACTCGGATATATCTGCACATCATACAAGAATTTGCCCTGAGGCGGGAATCTAGCCCGCAAACTCCTCCGCCGCAGGTGAGCCTTTTCCCGCTATGCCACAGAGATCACACACATAAATAAACCGCCAAGTGCGAGTCGACCCGCACACGAAGGGTTCCGTACCGTAAAAATCAGGCAACTTTTTCAAAGAACATCAAATTTTCACAATTTAAAGGGGTCTCCCTTTTAAATTTTCAACTTTATTTTATTTTTAGTACTTGTTGTTATTGCAGTTGACGTGTTACTTATTTATAGAAAGTTTCATGTGCCTACCTCTTGTAGTTGAAGAGATACAGCCTTGACAAATTAAGAGCCAAAAAGGCAAAAAATCACGATTTGTGTAAGGGAGCCCCCTTTTAATTTTGACATTTATTTTATTTTATATTATTTTTTGATCTAGCAGCAAGAGAAATACACATTCTCTGAAAATTTATACTGTCTATCTCGTACGGTCATGAGATAGAGCCCTGTGACAGACGGACGGACGGACAGCGGAGGCTTAGTAATAGGGTTCCGTTTTCACCCTTCGGGTACGGAACCCTAAAATGATCGCGTGTTATGTTAACACGACAAAAATGCTCTTCAAGTAATACCCATATCGATAATGGTTATTTATTATGGATGGATAACATGTGGGCTGATATTTAAATGCCACGTTCCTATTTTTGTTTCATAATTATTTTCATATTTAATGCCTATTGTTGGTGATGTGATGATGGATCCTTCTTATTAATTTTTGAATAAAGCAAAAACATAGGCTGGCTCGTAAAGAAGTCATTCTACACCTAAGACGGATTTATAAATTGTGTTTTTTTCTTTTATAACATTACGCATTTGCTCCTTTTGGAGGTCCGTGGAGTAACAACCGAAACTCTCCGGGCTTAAAAAAATGATCTGAGCGTCTTCGAAGCGACGCTTGACCCGAGAGCTGGTGAGTATCTAGCGCTCAGCGTTGTCATACAGCAGCGGGGCAATGCAGCCAGCATCTTGGGGACGCTTCCGACTATATTCTGATTTTTTTTCAAACTCGCCGCTTACGATAATAGTTATATTATGTATTTGGATAGAGGACTTTTATACAAATCAAAAATGTGTGATAACATAATGTCCTAAAGCGTGAGGTTTCTGAAATATTCACGTATAAAGAAAAAATATTAGAGAAAAAGGTATTTTCATCTGCGAATATCTCAAAAACCTGACGCTTTAGAGCATTTTTTATTTGTATAAGTGTCCTCTATCAAATCAAATCGAATTGTTTATTTGCAAGATGTATTCTTGCAAATAAACGATTTGATTTTGACATTATTATACAATGTCAGATCATATAACTATTTTAGTAAATGTATTCAGCCTGCACGCAGGCGTGCAAATATTAAGCGAGTCATATTATTATAATTATATATTAAATTAAACTATATTAGTATTGGTAGTTATTGGTACCTAACAATTCAAATTTCTAGATTTTGTTCACAGTATAAAAAACATTTTTCAAGTAGCCATCGTCTCTTTCCTAAATAAATTTCCATTTAATACTTTTAGATCTCGGTGAAATTTGGCAGCGAGGTAGATGGTATCCCGGGGCCGGACATAGGCTACCTTTTATTCCGGAAAAAAGCGAACGAAGCCGCGGGCTGCAGCTAGATTATTTTATAAATATCTCTAGCACTGGTGTTTATAGAGTAAACTTTTAAACTTAGGCCTATTTTTCCGGGTTATTACATCGCTACGTTTTTGAAAATATGTTGGATATGATTTTACAAATAGACAAATTTCACTAACCGAAATAGAAAAAAATAATTGTGGTATGGATGTTAGGGCCCCTCCATACTAAAATCTTCAACCCCGTTTACAAAAAAATGTTTCTATAACCTCAAAGTTATCACAAGTCATCCACTTTTTTCCTTATGTAGGCCTATTATGTAAAGCACTCGCACACCCTGAGTCTATTATTGATTCCGGGCACAGTAGGTCATCAAAAGGTATTCATGACGGCGAGTGGGTGTCACCGTGGAGCAGGTGTACCTATTTTACACTTACACCTACTCTACCTAACTGACAAACTACCTAAATATTTGTTACTAGGGCGGTTGAAGAAAACTATTAGTTGTATGAAAATGTAGGTTTCAAAGATTTGTTTAGATGACATGGTAGATAGATATAACTTTGTTTACTCAAAAATTACCTCTTTGAAATGTAGGTGTTGCAAACGTTGTGAGGTGCGGGAGCTTCTGGTGATTAGACATCAATAGTATTGAAAAGTGTAATTTAAAACTGAAAGTTCAAATTCAGATTGAATTAAATAATAAGAACCGCCAAGTGCGAGTCGACTCGCACAGGGTTTCGTGCCGTAAAAATCAGGCAACTTTTTCAAAGAACATCAAATTTTCACTTGTTTGAAGAACCCTTTAAATTTTCAACGTAATTTTTGTTATTACAGTTGAAGTGTTACTTATTTATAGAAAGTTTCATATGCCTATCTATTGTAGTTCAAGAGATACAGCCTTGACAAATTAAGACAAAAATGGCAAAAAATCACGTTTGTTGTATGGGAGCCCCCTTTAATTTTGATATCTATTTTATTTTTATTATTGGTTATTATAGCGGCAAGAGAAATACACATTCTCTGAAAATTTCAGCTGTCTACCTCTTACGGTTCATGCCCCGTGACAAACGGACGGACGGACAGCGGAGGCTTAGTAATAGGGTTCCGTTTTCGCCCTTCGGGTGAACCCTAACAAAAGAAGGGTATCTCTGATCTTCCAATTCACTGAAAGTTTTTCTTATTCATGGGCATTCCAACGGTATGCCATATGTGTCAGAACTCCATATAATTTGGCGTGTTTTAAAAAACAATAAATCGACTTTAATTTCCGGTACCTAGATAATATTCATCTATGTCTCGGACGAACGAAATCACCCCTCCCTTACTTTCCCTGACCGAAGATCTATGTTCACGTGCAAAAAATTGAGTTTACTTTGGCGACATCTAGTTTTTCTTCAAGTCTAATTTAGTTTGATGACACAAGGATGAAACTGTTGACGCCCGTTGCCACGGAAACCATTAGGTGATAATGAAATTATCATATTCTGAAGAAATTTACAAATCTACGTTTTACGGCGCACAGCGATTCCTCGAGAATCAAACTTATAGGAGACCAACTCAAAATAAATTTTTTATACAACAATGAAAGAATCATCAAAATCTATTAACAATTGGCGCAGATATCACCAAAACTGTTGTAGCTAGTCGTGATTCTTGCTTTTTAAGTTTAACGGGATAAATACTAAACCCTCGGGAAATATTTTTATGGGACTACTTCGGGATCATTCTCTATACAATAGTGAAAAATCAGTAAAATCGGTTAAACATAGGCGGAGATATCAAGTCACATACATACATAAATAAAAAACATATAGACGAACTGAGAACCTCCTCCTTTTTGAAGTCGGTCAATAAATCATATAGGTATTTCAGACAACTTAGAACAGTCATAGATCTTAATTACCGTATTCTACGGTCCATAGATACATATACCCTAAAACTAACATAACTACATAACCCCCCCCCTCCCCTTTTTTTTTGAGGGCACACGGCCCAGCAGTGGACGTGTTCTGATGAGGAGATGGTACTATAACATGCTGTCGGTTGCCGAAACCACGTTACATATCTACCTACCATTTAATATTTAGTTCGCGTTGATCGAATTTATACCAAACAAATAAATATCGATTTTAATATTCGACATTTGCTTACGTTATCTAAATTCAGAATGTTTGTTTGAACTCTAGTATCGAGTGTGTAAAATAGGTTTATTGATGAATAATTTCGTTAGTATCTTAGTCTAAATAAACGAAGCTAGTCGAGCAAAATAAATTAAATTACAATAATAGAATAAAAGAATTACAACTACATAGTATTTACATTCTATATTTGCTAAAAATCTAAGCAGTCTCCTGAAGGCAGAGTGCCCAGAATGCTGGCAGTATTGCCACGTTGAATGACAATGCTAATTCGTTGACCGACATAGAAACCAAACCAGCATTCCGATCACCTGTGGACTCTATGAGAAGTTTTGTACGATCTAAAATAAATAAAATTTAAATTTGTCGGTAAAATACATTTTCCTTTCATTTTCAATTTTTTAACCTTTCTATCAATGTAGATTATATTAAGACAAATTAGGAGTTATCAAGTTTTTTAACTAAAGGTTTGCAAGTAAATCCACAGGCACAACTATGCTGTATTATCCCAACATCTCAATAATATTTTTATACCGCAAATATTCTACGCAATAGATAGGTAATAAACCAATTTTAGAATACGACTCATTGTAAACACGCAGTGCGACGTGGATTGCTACCGGAGATAGCATTTTCAAATTCAATTGATTCATTCAAACTATTTAAAAGAGTACGCACTCTACGAAAAAAAGTATACTAAAATAAGTATACTCGGTTCTAAAATTCAAGATATTTAATGTCAACAATGGCATTATAGCACACAGCGAGCCTTAGACATAATAAATAATAGTTTATCATCGGTTTAGAATGTCTATTTGAATGAGAATGCATGGTCTCAGGCCTCCCTGCCTGTCAAATTGGGAGGCTTAGGTATTCGCAAAATTTCTAGTGTTAGCCATTCCAGCGTTGCTGTCTATTGTCTACAGCACTAGTTCTATACTTGAAATTTTTTAAAGCCATCTCGTTTGGTCTCACCTCTTTCATTCAAAATTTAGTTTTTAGACGTAGCTCGAACGGCTTGGCATAGTGCTTCCCAACGGCAATGGAACGGGCCCCTGTATGAGTTGACATGGAATTGTTTGTTACAAACGTACTCCATCCAGCTCTGCGGATCAAACCGTTGCTAAAATGGGAGTCAGGACATTGGTTGCAAGCACTTCCTTTATATAACACTGGCACTTTATTTGATCCCGTAACTTTCCGTATCACGGTACTGCTGTCGAACAGCTTGGTCATCACGGATTATCGTGTACTAGAGCCGGCCACCGATCGGATATCTCGCCATGCCAGCCTTAACGACATCATCCGGCGGGCCTTTGTCACCGCTGACGTACCAGCTATTCTGGAACTGGATGGTCTGTTGCGTGACGATGTTAAGAGGCCCGATGGTAGGTATGACACTAGTCCCATGGGAGTTGGGGAGGTCCATAGTGTGGAATGCTACACGCGTCGACACACTTGCAAAAATTCTTGCGCTTACGCCGTTCTAAAAACGTATGCCCTGTCCCGCTCTTATGAACGCGAAATCTTATGCCTATCCTTTTACAAAATGGCGCGCATTGGTTGGGTTCTCAAACACGGGTTTGGTTGTCAAACTAGGCCTAGATCTCAATCTAGGCCTAATTTGACAACCAAACCCGTTAGAATCGCCCCTTGAAAGGAATAATTAACTGCTCTGCTAGTGCTACACATGTGAAGCTGGGACGGCTTGCTAGTTAATAAGTTAAACTAGAACAAGGCACCTCCTACAACTAATTTAGCAAATTGCTCGGCCAATTCTCTTATATAACTACTTATGGTTCACAATATACCTATGTGTTCCTACTTATAATTAAGTTAGTTAAGGTCAACAGGCATCTAGTTAAGTAATTAGGCTCGTGGTAAAATTAGGGGCACGTGAATCACGCGAGCTTAAGTTTATTCTGGGCTTGAGTGTCGTTTTGAATTCATAATGGTTCTAATTAGTGTTAGGTGGTTTTGTTTTATATATAGCTTTTAAATGCTGTTGTTTGATAAGGAGTTTTCACTTATCATGCTCAAAAAGTGTGTCATTATAGCATAGCTTAGTGGGACTAAAATTCGAGTTTGAGCTCTAGGGTTGAAAAGTATCTTTCTTTGGAATTTTTGTCTATTATCATGAAGCAGTAAAACACAATCATCCTCTGACATCATAAAGATTCGAGTTTTTGGTATTCCATAAAAAAAGAACATACATTTAATTTGAATTTATTTTTATAAAGGGAACTGAAATCGCCTTCTTGGTTGTTGGTTGTTGGATTGTTGGATGTTTTTGAGAAGGGTGATTCTTCCTCCATGGTAGAATACGTACTTTGCGTTGCGCATAACGATGACATAAAAAAAGTTAGTATTAGCGCGAAATCTCTTATTGTTTACTACAAATTGAATTGAACGTTAACGTGGCTTAAATAAATTAATTGAGAATGTCATCAAGCGAAAATTAAGACACTAATATATTATGCAAACGGAACAGAAGGGCAAAGAAATAATAAATATGAATCTGTTGCGGTCGAAATCACGTTAAAACACACTTACAAACAAAAAAAAATTTAAATATGAAAAAACCGTGAAGTAGAGAAGTGAAAAGCGTGTGCATTATTTTACTGAAGGTTAGTTTTGATTGTTTTATTTTTTCGCAATCGAAGTGAAAAGTAGAGTGTTTAACTCCTTATTCCTGAGTTATTAACTCGGTCTTGTCATCCTGCCTCGCTGCGCTCGGGAGTAGGTGTAACAACCTCGTATACAGGGTGTCCGGTAATTAATGGATAACCCCGCAGGTACATGTGGGGGGGCAAGGGGGCAACTCAAAAAAAAATTAAAAAAAAATCTATCTGCAAAGGTCTAGGATTTTTTTTAATTTTTTTTAAAGTCCGAAATTTGATACCTTTGTTAAAAATTTTGAACACTACGGCTACAAATTCAATGATAACGAATTGATTTTATCTGGAAATAACCGTGAATAATTGGTCTTGCTATGGCGTATCACAAATTATTCCTAGCCACAACTGTTTGTTTTTTTCAAACAGTTAAAAATAAAAATTAGTTTATTCGATTTTTTTATGATAAAGTTTGAGCACCTGTGGTATAAAAAAAACGTATGGAGACCGGGGTGGCCCACAGCTTAAAAAATATGCCTACTTCATGTAGTTTCTTAAAAAGTATTACACTTAATTTTTTTTATTGTCAAATAACCGACTTATGGCTACCTATGTTTCTCTAGCCCTATTTTTCTTATAACAAAAACAAATAATAAGATAAGAAATTTATTTTGAAAATCAGTGAAAGTGTATTTTGGGGTGGTTGGGGTGTTATTAATAATTGAAACAACAATTTCAAATAGGTAGTCTTATAATAAATGTTCAAATTGTTTGCCACCTACTCTAATACAGGCTCTACATCTTCTTATGAATGACCTTTTCAGTAGGCGCGAATACCTGCGCTCTCCAATTTCTCGAGCCGCGTCCAAAACAGTGTCCAAAATACACTTTCACTGATTTTCAAAATAAATTTCTTATCTTATTATTTGTTTTTGGTATAAGAAAAATAGGGCTAGAGAAACATAGGTAGCCATAAGTCGGTTATTTGACAATAAAAAAAATTAAGTGTAATACTTTTTAAGAAACTACATGAAGTGGGCATATTTTTTAAGCTGTAGGCTACCCCTGTCTCCATACGTTTTTTTTTATACCACAGGTGCTCAAACATTATCATAAAAAAATCGAATACACTAATTTTTATTTTTAACTATTTGAAAAAAACAAACAGTTGTGGCTAGGAATAATTTGTGATGCGCCATAGCAAGGCCAATTATTCACGGTTATTTCCAGAGAAAATCAATTCGTTATCATTAAATTTGTAGCCGTAGTGTTCAAAATTTTTAACAAAGGTATCAAAATTCGGACTTTAAAAAAAAAATCAAAAATCCTAGACCTTTGCAGATAGATTTTTTTTTAAATTTTTTTTGAGTTGCCCCCTTGCCCCCCCACATGTACCTGCGGGGTTATCCATTAATTACCGGACACCCTGTATAATGGGATGGTTTAGTCCCTACTAAAATAAGCTACTATTGTTTGTGTAGTTTAGGTACTTTTGGAATAGTTGTTTTAAACGAATATAATACAATAGTTTTACTTTTCTTTCTGCATTCAAGGCGAACGCGCATTTCAATTTAAGAATTCCAAAAGAAATCTTAAAAGACTTCGCATTCATTCTTAATCAATAGGTAGTTTATTTGCGAGAACACAATTATTATACAGATTATCTTAAAACTGTTTATCATGGTTTTGGAGACGCTTCCGACTGGGTGGTATTGATATGGATCAGTTGAGCTACTCTAGCTATTGTTTGCAACAATCTGCAGTTAGCTCATCTGTAAATACTATATAAAATTTGTTTCTATTCGTTTATAAAGTAATTCTATACAATTTATCATTACCTATCATTATACCGAGTCGGACAAATCACAAATAAAAATTTGTTTCAATCTGTCTGTCTTCTGCATAGGTCTATTCCTAATTCCCTGTCTACTAAACTTATTTAAAAATTGAAAACAAATCGTTAGAACATAAGGAAAATATTGTTTAGTAAGTATTTCCTTTCTACACAATAAACAAAAGGTTAAGTTAAATTGTCTAAGCATTATCAATATTGTTTTATCACTTTTAACGAGTGGAGAGCAACAAGTGTGTCTCTTATCTTTAATTTACTAAATAGTCTATAAAAACATTGTCAAATGACGTCAAAATTCTGTTTACTTAACTTTTATTGACTCGCACTAAAATCCGGGTTAAATTAACGTCAGAAATTACGTAATTCGCTCACATTTACGTTCGTTTATGTTACGTAAAATTAGGAAACGAAAGCACAAAACATAAAAATTTGCAAAACGATTTTCTCGAAGTTAATTCGATTTCGTTCACGTTTTGATGGGTTAATGATGCCGAAAGAACCATTAGGTACCAGGTTTCATATGGAACCATCAATCAATAGTTACTTCCCTCTTTCCGTAAACATAAACAACCATAGGACATAGACATTCAACCTCCGCAAAATTCAACGTAAATGGAAACGTTTTTCACACAATAAAAACAATTTATTTTATCCTTTTATGTTGCAAATAACTTACCGTATAAATTTACTATCCAGAAACCGCCAGAAATCACAGCACGACACTCGTTTTTTATTATTTTGCGTTTATAACGTTGCGTAAAAAATCAATACGGGCGCCATTTTCTTGTGTAGTGGGTACCACCTACCCTGAGTCTCATTCAATAGGTACTGGGCTGACTGGTAGAGCATGCGTATTGCGCTGTGACGGACGGCGGGAAACTTGACGTTTTGTTTTTTTTAATTATGTTGTCACTTAGCTAGTGGCACATTCGACCGATAAGGAGGGTAAATGTTTGGTTTGTCATTAGTAACGTTACATATACTTAGCGTTATGATAGCTTTAGGTTTGATTGTGAGTTATTTATTATGATATGATAAATTACGTAATTTGTTCGTTATTACATGACAATATACCTAGCTTTGCTTATACAGAGCATACCTACATTATCCAAGGTAGCGCTCGGAGTTGAAAGTGAGGAGATTTTTAGATCGTGATTTTTTTGACAGTTCGTTTGTTGCTTTTCGACAAAGTTAAAGATAAAAACTAAAATAATAAATAGGTAAAAAGGTAAGCCTACCAATTTACGACAGTCAAATGCCAATCGTCTCGGAATACCCTCGCTCGCTCCAGGTAGGGTTATCAATATTTTAGTTCCAAGACTACTGAACTTTATAAGCAAGATAGTAGGTCTACTTACGTAATTGTGCGCTGTTTTCCGCAACCCTGGGTCGACGACCGAAGACCGGGTCAGATGCATTCTAGGCTGTTGCTACGTGCCCCAATGTCGCCTATTCCTGAACTGTGGCATTAGGTCACCAGTATGGAATCCGATCCAGCACCATTTTTGTGGGATCAGATATGTGGGGTACATGCGAGATCCGCGGGATTTGTGGGACTGAAAAACAATGGAAATCGTAGAAAAATGTAGGTACACAGATGTCATTCTGAATACTTATTTAATCTTCCTGGCCTCATTAACAATCTATATATATATATATAGAGATTATGATGCGGGTTTGGATTCCCTAGTCAACTAAACCTAGGTACCTACCTCAACAACCTATCTTAGTCCACCGCTGGACATAGGCCTCCCCTAATGAGCGCCATAGCGCCCTATCTTCAGCTTGCCGCATCCAGCATCTGCCTGCAGTCTTTCGCAGATCGTCATCCCACCTGGCCGAAGGGCGTCCTACACTACGTTTGCCGAGTCGCGGTCTCCACTCGAGAACACGTTTACCCCAGCGGTTGTCGGTTCTTCGCGAGATATGGCCGGCCCACTGCCACTTCAGCTTGCTAATTCTTTGAGCTATGTCGATAACTTTGGTTCTCTGTCGGATGTACATACATAGGTACTCGTTACGACTCCTATCCTTCATAGAAACTCCGAGCATAGCTCTTTCCATGCTACTCGTAGCTGTGCGACTTTGAATTGTTGGACCAGCCCTACCGTGAGTGTCCACATCTCAGCTCCGTAGGTCATAACGGGTAGGACGCACTGGTTGAAAACTTTCGTTTTCAAGCATTGCGGTATGGATGACGAGAAGACTCGACGAAGTTTACCATATGATGCCCAGCCTAGCTGAACCCTCCTCTTGGCCTCCTTTTCGAAATTGTTTTTACCTAACTGCAGACGGTAAATAGACCACTTTTTTAAAAATGGTCAAAAAGGGGGGGATAATTTTCAAAAGGGGGCTACCTCACCGACTGGGGTATCAAATGAAAGGTATCGGTTTGTACATCTCAAACCAGTTTTTGGAATTTCTGTAGTTTTAATACTTTTTAAAATATTTTGAACAAACTCGAAAAAATACCTATTCCCCCCCCTATCTCCGAAGATTGCAGAGCGATTTATCTAAAATGTATGTATCGTTTGTAGATATGGATCTATATTTTACAGAAAAACTATAGAGAAATCTGTAAGTAAAATTTTTTGAAATATGGTCAGAAGGGGGGGGGTTAATTTTCAAAAGGGGGCTACCTCACCGAGTGGGGTATCAAATGAAAGGTATCGGTTTGTAAACCTTAAAACGGTATTTGATATTTCTGTAGGTTTCATACTTTATGAAATATTTCGAAAAAAGGCGAAAAAATACCCATTCCCGCCCCGCTATCTCCGAAGTTTACAAGCGATCCATCTGAAATGTATGTAGCGTTTGTAGATATGGATCTATATTTTACAGGAAAAATATAGAGAAGTCTGTAAGTAGAACACTTTTTGAAAAATGGACAAAAAAGGGGGGGGAATAATTTTAAAAAATTTCCAACGTATTATACATTTTGAAAAATTTTCAAAAAAGTCGAAAATTTTACTATTACCCTCTATACCTATTCCGAAGCTTGCCAACCGATACATCTGAAATGTAGGTCCCTTTAATTTTTTGGTATTCATCAAATAGCAAAGTCTCTAACCAGTAGTACATATTGGTATACTTGACAACCGTTCAAAACCCTCGGCGCGCGAGTCACACTCTTGACGGATCTTGTTTAAAATAAAAGAATGTTTCCTTGCAGTAAAACTTCCTAATTTCAATATTTCTGGTACTTGCCCTCAATGTCCCATGGATTTAAGACATCCTGTTTAGGGAGGTACCTAAGTGTTTACTTAAATTAGGTAACAATCTCTAGTAAGTATAAATAAATAAATAAATAATGCTGGACAATCCACAAAGCATAATCTAGCCCCAAGCTAAGCAGAGTTTGTGTTAAGGGTACCAACAAGGTGACTGATATACATAATACAATACATTACATGGAAATATATTTTTTAATACACCCGGAACAAATATTTGAAGACCGTACTAACATTTGTGGGGTGAGAATCGAACGCGCAACCTCCTGCGTCTAATAATAGTAAAATACTTTTGAAAGGTTTAAATCAAAAGAATAAAACAATTACAACTAGTATATACACTTAATATCTATTGCTTAAAAATCTAAGCCGTCACCAGAAGGCAGAGTGCCCAGAATGCTGGCAGCATTACCACGTTGAATGGCAATGCTAATTCGTTGACCGAAATAGAAGCCAGCATTCCGATCACCTGTCGACTCTACAAGAAGTTTGGTAATATCTTTATAAATGGCGTGTGCTCCAGGTCCCCAAGGACCAAGGGTTTCAACCCCAAACGGCTCAAATAGGTAACCTCGGTCAAGATTAGCGTATTTTCGCCGTTTGAGGGACTCCGCTGATGTTGCTGCGGAGCCGGCCCTTACCGATGTCCCTGCAAGATGTGAAGGCGCTAGGGTATCTACACACGTGGCAATCAAAAGGATACTGATTGATCATGGAGTAAATTTTTATACCTAGATAATGGAATACTGATTCATGATGCCATTATTCTCATCAAGATATAAAATAGTAGCTAGGTACTCTTAGATCATTATAGGGAGCATCATCATCATCATCACTAGAAATACACTTAACTTCAGCCATTCTCCATGTTAATGTTGTGTGTTCCAATTAACTCTTAACACAAAAACTAAAAAAAATCTCATATAAACGTGGTGCTTGAGAAAAATTAACTTAAATGTACACATTTGCTCCCTGTGGGGTCGAGACCCTAGGTCCGTGGGGTACCGAGGCTCTCCGGGTTTTTTAAAAGTTATCTGTGCGTCTGGTTGACGTGACGCGTGACCTGATGGCTGGTGGGTATCTGCGCAGCGCATCAGCATTGCCATACAGCGGGACGCAGCCAGCGTCTTGTAGACGCTTGCGACTGGTATTGATATGGATCAGTTGAGCTACCTGTAGATTGTTTGCAACAGTCTGCAGTTAGCTTAATTTTTTCAATTGTAAATACTAGTTCTAATTTGTTTTTATTATTGAATTGCAATTTTCTTTGTTATTAAAGATATTTTATTGTTTACTTAAATGTCAATCATCTCAGAATGCGGTTTATGTGGGTTGGATAATTTATGCTTAAATCGGTCCAAATAATGTCAACACTATATAGGAGAGGGCTCAAATTGATTAGTAGAGAAAATTCTGACTTAAATCGACAGCAAGAAAGTGATTTTTAGGTTAAGTGCGGGGGGAATGTTTACAAATATTGTATATTCAGATTATAGACAAAAAGATAAACTACCGAACCGACAACTAGCGCAACGCGGACAAACGCGGCACTTACTTCGAGAAACGTGCTCGACACGTGCTAAGCGTTAAGACCTTCGATGGCTTCAATCAAGCTTAACAACAAAAATTGATAGCTCCATTTGTACAACAATAAAAATTATTTGGACCAATTGAAATCATTGAAGACAACTCTTGAATCGCGGTGTTCTCTTTGTTGTTTGTAGGTACTCGTATATTAAGGTTGATTGTTTCGTGTTCAACCCGAGATTAAACAAACTTCGATTCAATTGCATTTTAATAGCATTTGGGAATTTGTTGATTTTTAGCCCAAAACCTCTTATTTTCCCAAATGTTCCAAGAATATCAGTACCATCAAAGATAGTTTTTTCATAAATTAATAGAAAATGGTTTATGATTTGCAGCAAATTACTTTTCCGCTAGTAATATTCTTTGTAAAACACAGAAACAATCAAAAACAAAAAAAAAAAAAAAAAAAACTCATACCAACACGTAACGATTCACCTTAAGAGGGCGTATTGCGTGCTATTTTGTGAAAAGGATAGGTGTAGGTTTTCGCGTTCATAGGAGCGGGACAGAGCATACGTTTTTTCTAACGGCCGCGGCGGCGCAAGCGCAAAACTCAGGTGTTTGCTAATAAGCTAAAACCTGATTTTTGCGCTTGTAGTTTTTTTCTAAATATACAAGAAAACTACACAACTTATGAAGAAACTGGTTCAACCAAATAATTAGTAATAAAAAACCTACGAATAAAAACATAAATCATATTGACCGCAGGGTTTCCGAGATCTCGACCAAATTGTGTGCGAAACAATGCATTTTCAATTACATGAGTTATTTTAATCGTAATTTTTTTCTCAAGCGTGTTTTCACTTTCAAGGAACCAAAGAAAAAATATTGAATTTTATGTAGGTACCTAATTAGAGTTTTTTACCACGGGTATCCCATGAGTACTGAGATCTAGGCCTTGTTTGACACCCAAGCCCATTAGGTTCGCCCCTTATGTATGTACAGAAGATTGAGAAGTAGGTACATCGTAATAAGTAGTACATAAAGGCCCTACTCTGGTCAATGTCGAAGTCAAAGTGTTTCAGGAATTAAAAACATTAGTAGCAAAAAGTTAGGTTTTTCATTAACACTTTCATGGCCCACTATGGCCCAAGACGATGTCCTTATCCACTTCCGTGTAGCGGCGGCGGCGGCGCGGCACCACCGAGGCTGGGCAGTGAATGCGTTAATGAAACTTTTCCTACAGAAACAAAAGATGCTACGATACTGTCTTCATTTTTTATTTCGAAAAAGCTGGCAACCCAGCATCGATTCTTTATATTATAATGTCACCGCCTATCGAGTTTACCAGCTGCTGCCCGCAACTTCGCACGCTCTTTTCAAGTAGCCTATGCCCGTCCCCGGCATACTGTTTACCCCCCCCCCCCCCCCAAATTTCATCAAAATCCGTACAGACGTTTAGCGTAAAAATGTAACACACAGACCGAGTTACTTTCGAATTCATAAACTTCCTATACCTACTTCATAAACTACTGAACGTGTGTCTAATGAATGTCTTTTGTATTCATTTTTTATTTGCCTATGGACTCATATTGTCTGTTAAACTAGCTTTTATGTCAATAAACAATTTATTATTATTATTATATTATTATTGTATTTTTGTTGGTGTGCAATAAAGTATTGTATTATATACGGATTCTCGTTGGGATTACGTTTAGTTATGTTATTTGTGGGATTACGATCAAAGTGGCAACGTACTATAATAGCCCGCGCGTGGAAACTGTATTCCATGACTGCCTAAGTACAAGTACCTTTTTTTTTATTCACATTTTACAACTTTTGAACAACATGTTCATGCCAGTTGGCTAGGTATAATACATTCTTTATTGACAAAGAAAATTACAATTCAATAATAAAAACAAATTACAACTAGTATTTACAATTGAAACAATTAAGCTAACTGCAGACTGTTGCAAACAATCTACAGGTAGCTCAACTGATCCATACCAATACCAGACGGAAGCGTCCCCAAGACGCTGGCTGCATTGCCCCGCTGTATGGCAATGCTGATGCGCTGCGCCAGATACCCGCCAGCTCTCGGGTCACGCGTCGCGTCGACCAGACGTTGGCTAGGTATACAACTAACAAAAGAAAATTTTTAAAAACAAAACAAAACTAAACTTCTGGTAATTGCAAAACAAAAGAGAATTACGTTATAAAAACTGCTAGGTAATTGTTATTAAAGTACAAGTACCTACTAGGTTAGTAAATAGGTGATCATAAAAACACCTAGGTACCTAGATCGAACGCGGCGATCGCGGCGTAAAGATAGACCCCTCCAGCTCAGCTCGTAGATGTCGTAAGAGCCGACTATAGGGAATCTACCAACGGCTTCGATAAAAGTAAAAAAAGAGAGATGAGGAAATAGCTTCACGAAAGTGGAAGGCTCAAAATATAGGTTCACCCACCTCAGTCATAGTTGGCTTGCTACGACGTACTTTAGTGTGATTTATGGACTAAAAGATAATGCCCTCGTGTTTGTTCATTATAATTATTGCACAATATTGGAAATGTAGCTGTGAGCGAGTGTTTGCGTGTAGTTGTAACACATGCCCGTTTTTGAGTAAGCGCTGGGAGAACGTATGGTACGTTCTCCCAATTACAGACTTAGATCTATGACCAAAGGACATCAGCTTCATTCTGTGTATTTTAACATTTATAACACCCCTACAGCGTTTATCAAACCGCCTGTCTAGCGTGGTGATAATGACAAACCCCTCTTTTTTGGAGGAGTTGCGTTCAGTAGTGGACGTATTGCTATCAATATTAATACGTCCACTAGATAGTAGCTAGGACTGAACATTAACACAGCATCGTCTAATCCCAGACTAAATCCTGACAAGTCTTTACTCAGCCTACAAATTGGCTACAATGTTCGTACGATCATTGTACAGGCCAGCAAAAGGTCAATTGGAAGACCTTGGCCAATCAATTTACAAGAACTAACCTCACTAGTGTAGGGTACCTACCTGCGAGCTCTCTGCACTGGTTCATTGGATAAGGGTCAGTGTCCACTAACCTGCAGTTTAATTTTTTTATTTTTTTTAACGTGAATCGTCTTTCTTTTGACCGCTATCGTTCTGCTTTAAAATTTAGACACCCGATCATGCCCCGGTGCAAAAATTATGGTGTTATTTAATTAGTTTGTGTGTGACATGGGCTGAAAGCACCAATTTTAATTTATTTTATTTTGAATAGGGCTTTACGAAAAATGATAAAGTGTGTAGATACATAAGTCTGAGCAGTCGTGCTAATGTCACGTCATGATTTATTATATAGTCCATGATTTGATGACAATGAAAATTACAATTCAATAATAAAAACAAATTAGAACTAGTATTTACAATTGAAACAATTAAGCTAACTGCAGACTGTTGCAAACAATTTACAGGTAGCTCAACTGATTATGATTTGATTATTTTTATATAACTAAAAATCTACTTCGAAACCCATTACCAAACCAGTTATCATTTTAACTGTTTTACAAATACTAATTCCATAAAACCACCTCGGGATCATTATTTATTCAATAGGAAAATAATTTTCGAAATCGTTCGGAGAAATAGACGAACATTACATAAAAAAACATACATATAGCCGAACGTAGAACCCTTTTTTCGATATCGGTTATATCGTCGGGAGTTTTCGAATTTGTTATTGTATGATAATTTAAGTATTAGCATCCTTTTTATTTTATATATTTTATAGAGTAAATATTCATAAATAGCCTATTACATGGACCTGTTAAATGTCAACGTCACAAAGTGCGGGACCTAGGCAGGGCGATTAGAAAAAAAGGAGTTGAAGGATAAAATGGAGCTTCTTGGAGTATTTTTTTATTGAAAACGATATACCTAAATAAAAATGTAAAATGAAATGATTGTATGGTAAACGCAGATCATTAAAACATTGTATTACTTGAGACTGGTGTTTAAACTGATTTGTCTAAAAAATCAGAAATGGGATAACATACGCCCATTGAAGCTATTTGGTATGTAGACTTTTTATTATGATAGATACCTGTTGATCAATGGTTCAACACATTATTCTTACCTGCTTGGTCTACAACCTGATGCTTAATTGTTCAGTAAGTAATCTAACTAAAAAAAAAAACCTACTCACAGCTCGGCGTAGAGGTCAAATTGTCGATTCCCTTGAAGTACCTTTTGATTGAGTATCATACTCACACAGAGGGTTTCGTGTTGTGTGTAAAATGTAAATTATATCTCTGTATAAGTAAAAATTCACGAGATGCCAATTGTAATCACAACCTGATTTGTTTTTATTTTTCAAAGTACCTACTTTACTCTATATGTTCTATATGTTGCACAATTTCCAACACAGTTTAGATTTACATACATCTAAATTATTACATAAATCTAATCTAATCTTTCGATATGTATCAAACTAAGAAAATACAAAACTTGTTATTCATACGGTTGAAATTTAATGCAAACAGCAAACGCACCGACCAGCCTACCCTTTACTATCTGCAGAATTCCTGGAATGCAGGTGCGAGCGGCTCATATTTAGTTAACCCTGGGTATGCGGAACATCATAAAGCATAATACAGTTTTATTCCAGTCAATGTTATAGGAACCAACCTGAGCAGCAAACCTGATTGAAGATAGGAAGATGCTATGGCCAAGTAGGTTATCCATACTTATTTGTGCCATACTTACCTGATTTCTTCATAGAGAATATCTAGGTATATAGCTATTCACAACTCATCACCAACTGTCCAGGACTATGAAAATGATATGGTAATAAATAGGAATCTAATAACACCATCAACTTCAAAACTTAATATTAGTCCGCTTACGGAGGAGGACATAACGATTGTGTACTTCGCTTACTATTTTTTATCTACTCTGCTACTTTGAGCAAGTATCTCAGGATCAGATGTGTGTGCGTGTGTGAGTAAAATAAACTGAGTGAGCACAATGACATGGGCTTCAGTAAATTCAGTGAATCCAATTTATTTACATACACATCACTAATATTGACATGTCAAATAATAAATACTACAGTACAAGAAATAATCTTAATAATAACCCTAGTTATTATTATTTATGATATTGTATATGATTATAAGTATTTATTAACAATAAGCAATCTTTTTCCGTTCAAGTGTGTTAATTCAAGCATAACTTTGCTTGAAATCTGTAAATGATAAAATAACTTTACAGTGGTCTTAAAGATTATGAATCTTAAAATCTATCAATTATAAATATAATTTATATTAAATACTTACATAGGTACCTAAGGAAAATTACCTACACATTCAGACAAATCAATTGATTTAATTTACAACATTATTAACATTGTTGCTTATTACTATTTTAGTTGATATGTTCCCATGCACATGTTCATCAATGGTTTTTGTAACTGCTATCCCTATCTTAAAAGGCTGTTGGTGCTCCCAAGAATTACCTATCTAATGTATGTTAAATACATATAACCGTTCAAAAGAAAAAAAATTGATAGGTATAAATAAAGATTTAAAAGTTTATTATGATAATCAAAAATCTGTCTATATTTAATAGCTTTATGCACTGTAATAAATAGCATGGAGGTATATACACCTACTATTTCAGATAACTACCCATGGCATTACTAAGGAAGGTACCTACTAACAATGATTTTTGGTTAACCAAGAAGAGATTTAATATATATTTTTTCACATTTTCTTTAAATTATCTATGCTGTCACTCTTATCTATGCTGCACAAAATATACTCGAAAAATCATTTGTAATAACCACTTATTAAAACTATTATTTTTAACCCTTACGCACATTGATTTAAATATTTTAATCCTCAACTATACACATAGGTAATTTTAACCCTAATTGTGCACAGCAACTTAACCCTTAATATGGTGCACTTAATTTTTATGAACCCTTATTGATGATTATTTTAATTTTCACTAATATGCACATAAATTTAAACTTTATTTTAACTCATAATCATGCACAAATAATTCATGTAAAGTTACTTATTTATTACTCATACGCAAATTAAGTATACAAACAAAAAAAAAATTAGTAAAAAAAAAAAAAAATTAGTAAAAACTAGTACGACCTATTCAACTAAACTCATTGCTTCTAGTACACTCACTCATTCAGTAACAAAGTTCAGTTAAAAAAATAAAAAAAAAAACAACTTTCGCATAGTATTTAAAGCCCGATAACAAGAATAAAAAGAACTGCTTCAAATTCATTGCGTTTGCTAGTTCAGTGGTAAGTAGGAACATACTCTTATGTTTCCTTTCGATCACTACATTGTGTCAGACGGAATTGGAAGACAAAGGATTAAGGAAGAACAGAGATAGACAGCGCATAGGCGCATACCCCGATTTTAATAGAGACGGAGATATGCATTTCGTTCTTTGTCTTTGCTTCGGTCTTCGCATTATAGATATGAAATTTTGCCGAGTGAGGCGCTACAAGCACTAATAGTACTATAATTTCGATCTAGTACGTCAGAAAGAATTTTGTACTTATTTTATTTATTGAGTTATTTATTCGCGAGTAAAACTGCTAATAGTACTGCTAATATATATTCTTAAAATAATTACTAAAGGATTTATATTATAATAATTTTGAAAATAAGGACGACAATACAAACTGTTCCATTATATATAAGTAAGGTATAGACACGATACATAAATTGAATATACATAGAATCAATGCTAACATTTAAACAAATCAATCGTAGGAGTATTCTTACGAAACAATATAGGCACTAGAAAACTACCTATCAATATGTACCTAGGTCATTCAGTTACCCCTACTAATTCACGCTACATTATGGTTACATATTTTGTTGGACTAAAAACGTAGTTATTATAAATTACTTTATCTTATGCATAATATACAAGTTAATTATATGCAATACATAAACGACCATATAAGTAAAAGTAACGTAAAGTAAAAGTATATTTATTATTGGTTAATTACATCTAAAAGATGGTAATATAATGATGTAGCAATGTAATTTGCCCGTTAAAGGTGTGTGATATTTATATCTACTTAACCAACACCAATATTTATAACCAATATTTTTACAATAAAAAAAAAATCAGATAAGAAAATAACACAATGACATTAGGACTTAATTTCACGTAAGAAATATTAATTACCTAAAGAAAACGTAGATGTAACAAAAAAAAAAAAAAAAAGAAAAAAAAAAAGGGGTTATTTAATAATAATTAATTGGTTATTTGTCACCATTCTTGTCATATGTTAAATACTATAGATAGGTAGGTACGTAATATAATAACGATAATATAATAAAAATCAAACAAATAAAAAAAAATACAAAGAATAAAAAAAAAAAAAAAAATATTCCGTTATACTCTATAAATAAACACTTTATGAAGTGATACTCTATTTGAGAGCAGTTGAAATATCACGCTTAAAAGTCTCCTTACTACTAAAAGGGATATAATGTATATAATAGTGAATTAAATATAATGTTAAAGCTTCTATGAAGCCGAGTGACAGGTGAATACTGTGCATATTACATTTTGTTGACATGACGACATAAAGTTATATGGTTGCATGTCTAGTCCTGTTCCGCAGTGTATTCAGGCATAGCAATTTGGATAGCAAATCTTGACAAACTTCAAATCAAGACTTGAAAATATCAGATTATCTAGAGGATAAAAAGAGCGTGGGACGGAATTTGCTCCAACTCGAAAAATAACAACTAACAGGCTAAAGGTTTCTTCGTCGCTACTTTAGTCTACGTACCGAAGCGACTGAAATCAAAAATATCACTTTATTTCCGTGTCAGTGTTTAATTATTAAGAATTTGACCTTTTCTAAGTATACATTTATTGTATTTATGGAAATAAAGAGTTTTCTACTTTAACTTTGACAGTTAATATACCCGTTACATATATTATTCGTTACATTATGTAATATGCAGGAAAGACATATCTGTCATAATTATTCGGTCTTCGAGAGTTGTTAAGCAATAGTAAGCACATGCTTCTTGATAGTCATCAAAACCCGTGTAGCATCTATATTTAATAATGTTTTTGTATAAACTTTTTTTGGATATATCCAATGTTATTGAATGTAATTTATAATGTGATGGGTCCAACTAACGAACCCAAGACTCTTATATTATGCTTTATTAGTGGTAGCTGAAGGTTCCTTATCGAGTGCTCTTTATTAGGTATCAATTTATTATATTTAAATAACAATAATTAAAAAAAAAAATAATCTGGTAAGCTCCATGGGACCAACTTTTCTGGTAAAAGAAATAATAAGAACTTTTAATAATATTAACGCTAATACGATTATCGACAAAATACTGGCCTGAACTATTAATATCTTCCTGTAGATTCATGTAGTCCAGATAACAACTAAAAATTGTAAAGGACATGCTTAAAGCATTTACTTACGTCGTTGATAATTATAATGCACTGTTTAAAGTTCATACAGACTGCAATGTTTTCGAATCAACAATACGATATTGACGAACTGAGATTAATACCGCATAATTGCTAGACGGTGGTGGTTGCTACTTTGCAAGAATACAGTTTTTCTATTGAGTGTTGGCCCAGTTTTGAGTACCTACTGGTTTTAGTAACTTCCTGGTTTTATAAACCACGAGGGAAACCGGACTATGATCGGCTTGATAAAAATAAAGACACGTTTCTGGTTGACATTGATTGTATCAAAGTAGGTAGTGAAAATCTTCCAAAGCTAGAGAGGCTAGATAGTGGGTATGTCAAATCGTAAGGATGGCTGAGCCTACCGTTATTTTGTAGTGCCGCAGCAGCCTGGTCTAAGTACTGGTGGTTCAGATCCAAAAAGGGACAGTTCCTACGAAGTCCGGCAGGTAACAAAGATTGTCCCAGGACGGGCCCTGAACCCTGAACCGTGCGTTAAAGCATTACTGCCAGATCTTCATAAGTTCTTTTATTAATTTGTGATATACAGGTATCACGAGATTTTTACACATAAATTTAAGAGCGCTGTGATTTACCTACCATTTGGCGTTCACATTTTTACATAATATCAAAGAAATGTAATAACAGTAAAAGCTAAAAATAAAGGTAGAGTTACGTACATTGAAAATAATACGTTCACCAAATCGATGCGCATCTTTACATAATAATTCAATAATCATAATCATTTATTTATTAAAGAAAAAAAATGTGTTATTTATTTAATAATTAGAAGTTTGGACGTAAATGTAATAATGTCATCACTATGCTCAATGCCAGTTGGTAGATTATAGTAAATTTTTGGTGCCATTACTATAACACATGTACTAATGTAAAAATATATAAGAGTTGTTTTCACATTAGTACTGAGTTGCAAATAATCTTGTTGTTGCCTGCTGCCCTGAAAGTGTAGTGAGCTCCCACAGCAGCACAAAAAGCGAAAGCACTAAAAGTTCATAATTCAATTTAATTCAAGAATGATGTTGAAATCACAATAATAATACTACTCATTCTAAGTGGACTTATTTGTTCTATTTGAGTATAAATAAAGCTCTTTAAACCGGATTTGAGATAAATTACAAAAATGTGCACCACACATTTCTTTATCTTATGAGATTTGCAAAGAATTATTAAAACCTACATTAAAAATTAGTACGCTTGTACCCATAATATGGGGTTTATTATAATTTACAAAGCGCAATAATAATATTGTTAACTACTTTGTATTGAATGAAAAGCGAGAAAGTAAAGATGTTGATAGACCGTTGGACTAGCTAGAACCATCATTTTGATTATGTATATTGAAGTTAGCGGCGTGTTGATGAAATTATCTATGCTCCAACATCAAAGATTATTATTATATATTAGTTATTATACAGATAGCTATTAGTCGAATTATTCATTAATTGACTACAAATTTTGTAATAAATACTAAATTATAATATATAAGTAAGAAACGAATTAGATTATACTATCGAGATGGTTATCAAATAGAATATGGTAATGCTTTAAATAGAAGTTCGATCCCGAGCACTGGCTTACACAGTCAATTCGATACGTACCGATTTGAAATAATAAATGTCACAGTAATAGCCAACAATCAAGCCCATATGGGAGTTCAATACCAAAATACCAATTACAATTATTCTTATCCAATTAGAACGTTCATGCAAACTACCACCTACACTTCAATTGAAATTAATTAAATTTGAATAAAATAATAAATTAGAAATAATTACACACAACACTGGTTTAGCACTGGGGATCTTTTTAGGATCCATAATGACAACACTATCTTTGTGATGGTAAAAGTAAGAAGCTGTATCAAATGACTTTACAAAGTCACAGCAATACTAAAAACGAACGATTGTTATGAAATATTGACTACTTCGATGTAATAAAATTTAAAGGCAAAGGTACAAATAAATAAAAAAAAAAATGGATAATCTTTAATTTGAAAAGCAAAAGTTAAAATGATAATGATATTTCAGAGAGCTATTTACCAAACAAAATGATGATAGAAAATCCTAAATAGGTACAATATTAAAATATTAATAATTATTATAGTCATCTATTATTTAAAAAGAACTAGCTCAAATAAAATTTGCTTAAGTGAGCTTACAATCACATCAAATTACATTGTATTGGGGTATACAGTATTCGTATACTACTTACTTATGTTTTTCATAAACATGTACCTAAATCACTACTATATAACATGCACACTGTAATAATTAACAGGTGATTATCGTTATGAGCACAACATGATAGTTATCATCTGGTTACGTTTTAATTATTGAACTAAACTATGATAATAAATAAGTAAAGTATATTGAATATGAACTAATTCCATTCAAAAATACAATGACACTGATATCTTATGTATACGTATAGATATATCCTATTACCACAATTTGTTACAGAGGGGAAGAGAACAGATGCTTTTAATAGTCGTAAATGGATAAGCATCTAAGACCCCTGCATTACTTTTTATACATAAAAGTCGGTATAAATAATATATTTTTTACAGATTGATGTATTGTGAGTTTGCCCGATTACGAGGACTCAAATACAATGACACTGATATATTATGTATACGTATAGATATATCCTATTACCACAATTTGTTGCAGAGGGAAAGACAACAGATGCTTTTAATATTTGTAAATGGAGAAGCATCTAAGACCCTTGCATTACTTATAATACATAAATGTGGGTATAAATAATATATTTTTTTACAGATTGATGTATTGTGAGTTTGCCCGATTACGAGGACTCAAATACCTGTTTGTGAGTTTGCCCGATTACGAGGACTCAAAACACAATAATAAATGAGTTTGCCCGATTACGAGGACTCAAATACCTGTTTGTGAGTTTGCCCGATTACGAGGACTCAAAACACAATAATTAATGAGTTTGCCCGATTACGAGGACTCAAATACCTGTTTGTGAGTTTGCCCGATTACGAGGACTCAAAACACAATAATTAATGAGTTTGCCCGATTACGAGGACTCAAATACCTGTTTGTGAGTTTGCCCGATTACGAGGACTCAAATATCTGTTTGTGAGTTTGCCCGATTACGAGGACTCAAAACACGATAATGAGTTTGCCAGATCACGGCACTCAAATGGTGGTAAGGTTGAAATAAAAAAAAAAAAAATTATTACATTAATAATATAGCATATATAGCTTATAATTTTGCTATTTAATCACTCTGATAAGAATTATGAGATAACGAGAATTTACAATTTTAATAGATTTCTCAGATAATTTAAAATTATGATTCATTAAATAATTATTTCAAATATAATATAAATATTAATATAATAATTATTTCAATACATTATAGTATTTCATTATTAAATTATATGATTATAATAATTATATATTATTTAAATCATTATAATTTATACAACTTTATTAACATTGTGTTCTCTTTCACACAGACGCCGTATCATAATGAAGTCTGATCGCCTCCTGAGCTCTCCACTGCCATAGTGTTACTCGCATGAAAATGAAGACATGCATCATATTATTTCGGCCTATTTAGTGGGATCGCTAAAATAATGACCTACTTTAGTTATTTTTTAACCATACGACATATATTTTTTTTTATATGAGAGTAGGAAGATGTTGTATTATTGTTTTTTTAAACATGTATGAGGGCATACAACATAAATATCAAATGGCCGAACCGGACTGGGGACATTCCTGTACCAGGACAGCCGACTATTAGCATCCTTTTTATTTTATATATTTTATAGAGTAAATATTCATAAATAGCCTATTACATGGACCTGTTAAATGTCAACGTCACAAAGTGCGGGACCTAGGCAGGGCGATTAGAAAAAAAGGAGTTGAAGGATAAAATGGAGCTTCTTGGAGTATTTTTTTATTGAAAACGATATACCTAAATAAAAATGTAAAATGAAATGATTGTATGGTAAACGCAGATCATTAAAACATTGTATTACTTGAGACTGGTGTTTAAACTGATTTGTCTAAAATAAGCAATTTTAGAGATAATCAATGTCAGTTTATAAATTCACTTATAGTATAACTTTTACTTTACTGCACCTACATAACTTTTAGCACTATGCACATCGATCAACAATATGTTTATCGAAGACATATGTATATATGTATATACATACGATCGGGCGACCTCCACTGCAATTGCATTCGAGCCTACTGCGTCGCTCCTATAACGGATAATCGCGCAGGGGTCAGTGGTGATGGGATAATAGTTTTTTGAACATCAGCAATGTATTTTTATAGAACCTGTTTGTCTACAGCTGTTTCCACTAAAGCGGAGAGATGTATAAGAACTATATAGGAATCTGTTTTTTTTTAATTATTTTAGTGTGTAAGCCCCCACACTCGGGGTAATCATCAGTTATGAAATCAGATAATATCCCAAAAAAAAATTCGACTCCTACGTCACTTGATCTAATGGTGTAGTTGGTTAGCACATTCCCGTACTGAAGGAAGGACGCGGGTTCAAGTCCCGTCAAAGTCGAAAAAAATTTGTGGTTTGATTTCTTATCTGGAATCGACTAAGGAATCTACACATTAGACTTTTTTGCGACCCGCTTTTTCCGCTTTGATTGACAGATAGGCAGCTTCCCAAGGCCTCTGACTGCCCCTATTGAGGCAAATTCAAGATTGTGTTCATCAGTCGACTGCAGCAGATTGGCCTAACTGGTGTGAACAAAGTGCCAAAGTGGTCAAAGTGCTACATCTCGTCCTAGTTTTTGGCAGATTTCATGGAGTTCTTTTAATTTAATATCCAATGTTTAATAGACAGATTTGATTTTTACAAAGATCCTATAACTACGTTCACTATCTTTGGATACCTACTTAGAATTAACTCTACCAATCGGTGCCATCAAAGCTACAGGTCGTTATTGTTTGGATTTTAGTGGATTCGATTACCGGATAAAACAAATAATTTTTCAACATTCTGTAAATGCAGTTTTACATATTTCAAAAAATAAAGGAATGCTTCCCTTCAGTAAAACGCGCTATCTTCAATATTTCTGGAGCTTGATGTCCATGTCCCAAGGCCGTCTCGAACATCCTACTAATATTATAAATCGAAAGTAACTCCGTCTGTCTGTTACATTTTCACGCCTAAACGACTGAACGGATCTCAGTGAAATTAGGCAGGGAGGTAATTGGTATCCCGGGGACGGACATCGGCTACATTTTATCCTGGAAAAAAGCGTGCGAAGCCGCGGGCTAGCCCTTTATAAAGGGTAGATTTTATGGATGGGCAGTAAGGGCAGGTACCTTAACCGATGTAGCTGAAGGAAAATGGTCTTAGGAGATTATCCATATTTTATAGAGAAATTTTCATCCCCATACACAGATTTAAAAAACTACTGTTAGCAAGAAAATTATTTTTTTGGCCGAGCAGTAAGGTCCCTTTACTGGCCTCTCCATCTTTAGCAATCGGAGCCAAGCTAAGCTGAACACATTGAATGCCGCCGACGCATTCGAGGTTCGTATTGCACAGCGACAGCAATGCGACCCGCGGCAGAGAACGCATTCACCGTGGACACTAGATTCAAGGGTGCCGCCCACTACAGATTTATACAAAGTAGTGTCATGTTGGTGAAGTTAGCAGAGCATCTTCCAGCAGAGCATAAATAAATTAGAGTTCTGTTCGCATGCAGGTGAGTTCTATAGTTCCTGATACTTTTCAGGAATAGTTCTGGCGTTTTTACATAAAAAAATGGTAGTGAAATTATGCTCTGCTAACTTCGCGTAGCAGAGCATTTTCCAGGAATCGATAAAAAAAATACCTATTTATAAGCCTTTACTTATTATAAACAGTTCCTGGTGGTTTTCAGAAATAGTTCCGGTGTTTATACAACATTATACTTAATTTAAAGATATGATCAAGTACATTTCTGTTCGAGTCGGAGTCGTGACACAATATTCCTTAGACCTACGCAAACCACGGTCCATACAGATTGCATCGAGTTTAAGATAAAAATAGGTTCGTTCTTATGTTTTTGATACATTTTGATAACCCAACTCCTGAAAATTTTATTCAAAAAGGTCATGAAAAAGTTTAAAAATCAGAGTGATTTTTCGTCGAAATTGTAAAGTTTCAAATACCTGTAGAGTAGGTTTTATCAGAGTTCTATTGGCGTGCATCGAGTTACAGACAAACAAACGTCCGTTCTTATAATTTTGTAACATTTTAGTAGCAGATCTTCTAAAATTTTCATGAAAACGATATTTGAAAAATTTTGAAATATGTGATATGTGCGTCGAATATGTATAGCTTCAAACAACAGTAGATCCAGTTTTATCAGAGTTTTAATCGCATGGTTCGCGTATCAGATATCAAAATGTTCGTTATTATGATTTTTTTATAAATAAGAAGCATGAAACATGAAATTTTCATGATAACCGTCTTCGAAAAGTGACAAAATCTGTGATATGTGTAAATTTGTATAGATCCAAACACCTGTAAAACAGTTTTGATAAGAGGTTTACTAGCGTGCAATAAAAAGAAGACAAAACAAAGGTTTGTTCTTATGATTTCATAACTTTTCAGAAGGGGAACTTCTCAAATTTTCATGAAAAAAGTCTCAGTAAAATGTCAAAATCTGCGATGCGTGCGTTGAATTTGTATTGATCCAAAAACATTTAAAGCTATTTTTATTAGAGTTCTATTAGCGTGCATTGCGTTGCAAACGGAGAAAGAACCATTCTTATGATTTAGGTACATTTCAGAAGTAGAACGACTGAAACTTTCATGCAAACGTACATAGAAAAATGACAGAATCTATGATATTTTCGTCGAAAGTGTAGAAATTCAAACACCAGTAGAGCTAGTTTGATAAGAGTTCTAATCGCATGCATCTGAATTAAGAAGAACACAGGTCTAAACTTATGATTTTACAACATTTTATTAGTAGTACACATAAAACTTTCATGAAAACGGTCTTTGAAAAATGTCAAAATATGATATTTTGTCAAAAGTGTAAAGATTCAAACATCAGCAGAGACAGTTTCATCGAAGTTCTGATCGCATGCATCTAGATTTAGAAGAACATAGGTTTGTTCTAATGATATTATAACATTTAAGAAGCAGAACACTTAGAACTTTCATGAAAACGGCCTCTGAAAAAAGTCAAAAACTAGAAAATGTTTGTCGAATATGTATAGATTCAAACACCCGTAGACCCAGATTTATAAGAGTTCTAATCGCATGCATCACGTTTCAGACTAACAAGGATTAGTTTGTATAAATTTGATACATTAAAGAAGTAGAACTCCTGAAACTTTCATGCAAAAGCACTTAGAAAAATTCAAAAACTTATGATATTTTCGTCAAAGTGAAAAGATTCAAACTCCAGTAGAGCCATATTTTGTAGAGTTCTAATCGCATGCATCTAAAACTAGAATAACACTGGTCTATTCTTATGATTTTATACTTAATAAGAAGCAGAACACTTAGAACTTTCATGAAAACGGCCTCTGAAAATCATCAAAACCTAGGAAATGTTTGTCGAATATGTATAGATTCAAACAACCGTAGACCCAGATTTATAAGAGTTCTAATCGCATGCATCACGTTTCAGACTAACAAGGATTAGTTTGTATAAATTTGATACATTAAAGAAGTAGAACTCCTGAAACTTTCATGCAAAAGCACTTAGAAAAATTCAAAAACTTATGATATTTTCGTCAAAGTGAAAAGATTCAAACTCCAGTAGAGCCAATTTTGGTGGAGTTCTAATCGCATGCATCTAGAACTAGAAAAACACTGGTCTATTCTTATGATTTTATACTTAATAAGAAGCAGAACACTTAGAACTTTCATGAAAACGGCCTCTGAAAATCGTCAAAACCCAGGAAATGTTTGTCGAATATGTATAGATTCAAACAACCGTAGACCCAGATTTATAAGAGTTCTAATCGCATGCATCACGTTTCAGACTAACAAGGATTAGTTTGTATAAATTTGATACATTAAAGAAGTAGAACTCCTGAAACTTTCATGCAAAAGCACTTAGAAAAATTCAAAAACTTATGATATTTTCGTCAAAGTGAAAAGATTCAAACTCCGGTAGAGCCAATTTTTGTAGAGTTTTAATCGCATGCATCTAGAATTAGAAGAACAAAGGTCTGTTCTAATGATATTATAACAATTAAGAAGCAGAACACTTAGAACTTTCATGAATACGGCCTCTGAAAAACGTCAATAACTAGGAAATCTTTGTCGAATATGTATAGATTCAAACACCCGTAGACCCAGATTTATAAGAGTTCTAATCACATGCATCACGTTTCAGACTAACAAGGATTAGCTTGTATAAATTTAATACATTAAAGAAGTAGAACTCCTAAAACTTTCATGCAAAAGCACTTAGAAAAATTCAAAAACTTATGATATTTTCGTCAAAGTGAAAAGATTCAAACTCCGGTAGAGCCAATTTTTGTAGAGTTCTAATCGCATGCATCTAGAATTAGAAGAACATAGGTCTGTTCTAATGATATTATAACAATTAAGAAGCAGAACACCTAGAACTTTCATGAATACGGCCTCTGAAAAACGTCAATAACTAGGAAATCTTTGTCGAATATGTATAGATTCAAACAACCGTAGACCCAGATTTATAAGAGTTCTAATCGCATGCATCACGTTTCAGACTAACAAGGATTAGTTTGTATAAATTTGATACATTTAAGAAGTAGAACTCCTTAAACTTTCATGCAAAAGCACTAAGAAAAATTCAAAAACTTATGATATTTTCGTCAAAGTGAAAAGATTCAAACTCCGGTAGAGCCAATTTTTGTAGAGTTCTAATCGCATGCATCTAGAATTAGAAGAACATAGGTCTGTTCTAATGATATTATAACAATTAAGAAGCAGAACACTTAGAACTTTCATGAAAACGGCCTCTGAAAAAAGTCAAAAACTAGAAAATGTTTGTCGAATATGTATAGATTCAAACACCCGTAGACCCAGATTTATAAGAGTTCTAATCGCATGCATCACGTTTCAGACTAACAAGGATTAGTTTGTATAAATTTGATACATTAAAGAAGTAGAACTCCTGAAACTTTCATGCAAAAGCACTTAGAAAAATTCAAAAACTTATGATATTTTCGTCAAAGTGAAAAGATTCAAACTCCAGTAGAGCCAATTTTTGTAGAGTTCTAATCGCATGCATCTACAATTAGAAGAACATAGGTCTGTTCTAATGATATTATAACAATTAAGAAGCAGAACACTTAGAACTTTCATGAATACGGCCTCTGAAAAACTTCAATAACTAGGAAATCTTTGTCGAATATGTATAGATTCAAACACCCGTAGACCCAGATTTATAAGAGTTCTAATCGCATGCATCACGTTTCAGGCTAACAAGGATTAGTTTGTATAAATTTGATACATTAAAGAAGTAGAACTCCTGAAACTTTCATGCAAAAGCACTTAGAAAAATTCAAAAACTTATGATATTTTCGTCAAAGTGAAAAGATTCAAACTCCAGTAGAGCCAATTTTTGTAGAGTTCTAATCGCATGCATCTACAATTAGAAGAACATAGGTCTGTTCTAATGATATTATAACAATTAAGAAGCAGAACACCTAGAACTTTCATGAATACGGCCTCTGAAAAACGTCAATAACTAGGAAATCTTTGTCGAATATGTATAGATTCAAACAACCGTAGACCCAGATTTATGAGAGTTCTAATCGCATGCATCACGTTTCAGACTAACAAGGATTAGTTTGTATAAATTTGATACATTAAAGAAGTAGAACTCCTGAAACTTTCATGCAAAAGCACTAAGAAAAATTCAAAAACTTATGATATTTTCGTCAAAGTGAAAAGATTCAAACTCCAGTAGAGCCAATTTTTGTAGAGTTCTAATCGCATGCATCTAGAATTAGAAGAACATAGGTCTGTTCTAATGATATTATAACAATTAAGAATAAGAACACTTAGAACTTTCATGAAAACGGCCTCTGAAAAAAGTCAAAAACTAGAAAATGTTTGTCGAATATGTATAGATTCAAACACCCGTAGACCCAGATTTATAAGAGTTCTAATCGCATGCATCACGTTTCAGACTAACAAGGATTAGTTTGTATAAATTTGATACATTAAAGAAGTAGAACTCCTGAAAATTTCATGCAAAAGCACTTAGAAAAATTCAAAAACTTATGATATTTTCGTCAAAGTGAAAAGATTCAAACTCCGTTAGAGCCAATTTTTGTAGAGTTCTAATCGCATGCATCTAGAATTAGAAGAACATAGGTCTGTTCTAATGATATTATAACAATTAAGAAGCAGAACACTTAGAACTTTCATGAATACGGCCTCTGAAAAACGTCAATAACTAGGAAATCTTTGTCGAATATGTATAGATTCAAACACCCGTAGACCCAGATTTATAAGAGTTCTAATCGCATGCATCACGTTTCAGACTAACAAGGATTAGCTTGTATAAATTTGATACATTAAAGAAGTAGAACTCCTGAAACTTTCATGCAAAAGCACTTAGAAAAATTCAAAAACTTATGATATTTTCGTCAAAGTGAAAAGATTCAAACTCCAGTAGAGCCAATTTTTGTAGAGTTCTTATCGCATGCATCTACAATTAGAAGAACATAGGTCTGTTCTAATGATATTATAACAATTAAGAAGCAGAACACCTAGAACTTTCATGAATACGGCCTCTGAAAAACGTCAATAACTAGGAAATCTTTGTCGAATATGTATAGATTCAAACAACCGTAGACCCAGATTTATGAGAGTTCTAATCGCATGCATCACGTTTCAGACTAACAAGGATTAGTTTGTATAAATTTGATACATTAAAGAAGTAGAACTCCTGAAACTTTCATGCAAAAGCACTAAGAAAAATTCAAAAACTTATGATATTTTCGTCAAAGTGAAAAGATTCAAACTCCAGTAGAGCCAATTTTTGTAGAGTTCTAATCGCATGCATCTAGAAATAGAAGAACATAGGTCTGTTCTAATGATATTATAACAATTAAGAAGCAGAACACTTAGAACTTTCATGAAAACGGCCTCTGAAAAAAGTCAAAAACTAGAAAATGTTTGTCGAATATGTATAGATTCAAACACCCGTAGACCCAGATTTATAAGAGTTCTAATCGCATGCATCACGTTTCAGACTAACAAGGATTAGTTTGTATAAATTTGATACATTAAAGAAGTAGAACTCCTGAAACTTTCATGCAAAAGCACTTAGAAAAATTCAAAAACTTATGATATTTTCGTCAAAGTGAAAAGATTCAAACTCCAGTAGAGCCAATTTTTGTAGAGTTCTTATCGCATGCATCTACAATTAGAAGAACATAGGTCTGTTCTAATGATATTATAACAATTAAGAAGCAGAACACCTAGAACTTTCATGAATACGGCCTCTGAAAAACGTCAATAACTAGGAAATCTTTGTCGAATATGTATAGATTCAAACAACCGTAGACCCAGATTTATGAGAGTTCTAATCGCATGCATCACGTTTCAGACTAACAAGGATTAGTTTGTATAAATTTGATACATTAAAGAAGTAGAACTCCTGAAACTTTCATGCAAAAGCACTAAGAAAAATTCAAAAACTTATGATATTTTCGTCAAAGTGAAAAGATTCAAACTCCAGTAGAGCCAATTTTTGTAGAGTTCTAATCGCATGCATCTAGAAATAGAAGAACATAGGTCTGTTCTAATGATATTATAACAATTAAGAAGCAGAACACTTAGAACTTTCATGAAAACGGCCTCTGAAAAAAGTCAAAAACTAGAAAATGTTTGTCGAATATGTATAGATTCAAACACCCGTAGACCCAGATTTATAAGAGTTCTAATCGCATGCATCACGTTTCAGACTAACAAGGATTAGTTTGTATAAATTTGATACATTAAAGAAGTAAAACTCCTGAAAATTTCATGCAAAAGCACTTAGAAAAATTCAAAAACTTATGATATTTTCGTCAAAGTGAAAAGATTCAAACTCCGGTAGAGCCAATTTTTGTAGAGTTCTAATCGCATGCATCTAGAATTAGAAGAACATAGGTCTGTTCTAATGATATTATAACAATTAAGAAGCAGAACACTTAGAACTTTCATGAATACGGCCTCTGAAAAACGTCAATAACTAGGAAATCTTTGTCGAATATGTATAGATTCAAACACCCGTAGACCCAGATTTATAAGAGTTCTAATCGCATGCATCACGTTTCAGACTAACAAGGATTAGCTTGTATAAATTTGATACATTAAAGAAGTAGAACTCCTGAAACTTTCATGCAAAAGCACTTAGAAAAATTCAAAAACTTATGATATTTTCGTCAAAGTGAAAAGATTCAAACTCCGGTAGAGCCAATTTTTGTAGAGTTCTAATCGCATGCATCTAGAATTAGAAGAACATAGGTCTGTTCTAATGATATTATAACAATTAAGAAGCAGAACACTTAGAACTTTCATGAATACGGCCTCTGAAAAACGTCAATAACTAGGAAATCTTTGTCGAATATGTATAGATTCAAACACCCGTAGACCCAGATTTATAAGAGTTCTAATCGCATGCATCACGTTTCAGACTAACAAGGATTAGTTTGTATAAATTTGATACATTAAAGAAGTAGAACTCCTGAAACTTTCATGCAAAAGCACTTAGAAAAATTCAAAAACTTATGATATTTTCGTCAAAGTGAAAAGATTCAAACTCCGGTAGAGCCAATTTTTGTAGAGTTCTAATCGCATGCATCTAGAATTAGAAGAACATAGGTCTGTTCTAATGATATTATAACAATTAAGAAGCAGAACACTTAGAACTTTCATGAATACGGCCTCTGAAAAACGTCAATAACTAGGAAATCTTTGTCGAATATGTATAGATTCAAACACCCGTAGACCCAGATTTATAAGAGTTCTAATCGCATGCATCACGTTTCAGACTAACAAGGATTAGCTTGTATAAATTTGATACATTAAAGAAGTAGAACTCCTGAAACTTTCATGCAAAAGCACTTAGAAAAATTCAAAAACTTATGATATTTTCGTCAAAGTGAAAAGATTCAAACTCCAGTAGAGCCAATTTTTGTAGAGTTCTTATCGCATGCATCTACAATTAGAAGAACATAGGTCTGTTCTAATGATATTATAACAATTAAGAAGCAGAACACCTAGAACTTTCATGAATACGGCCTCTGAAAAACGTCAATAACTAGGAAATCTTTGTCGAATATGTATAGATTCAAACAACCGTAGACCCAGATTTATGAGAGTTCTAATCGCATGCATCACGTTTCAGACTAACAAGGATTAGTTTGTATAAATTTGATACATTAAAGAAGTAGAACTCCTGAAACTTTCATGCAAAAGCACTAAGAAAAATTCAAAAACTTATGATATTTTCGTCAAAGTGAAAAGATTCAAACTCCAGTAGAGCCAATTTTTGTAGAGTTCTAATCGCATGCATCTAGAAATAGAAGAACATAGGTCTGTTCTAATGATATTATAACAATTAAGAAGCAGAACACTTAGAACTTTCATGAAAACGGCCTCTGAAAAAAGTCAAAAACTAGAAAATGTTTGTCGAATATGTATAGATTCAAACACCCGTAGACCCAGATTTATAAGAGTTCTAATCGCATGCATCACGTTTCAGACTAACAAGGATTAGTTTGTATAAATTTGATACATTAAAGAAGTAAAACTCCTGAAAATTTCATGCAAAAGCACTTAGAAAAATTCAAAAACTTATGATATTTTCGTCAAAGTGAAAAGATTCAAACTCCGGTAGAGCCAATTTTTGTAGAGTTCTAATCGCATGCATCTAGAATTAGAAGAACATAGGTCTGTTCTAATGATATTATAACAATTAAGAAGCAGAACACTTAGAACTTTCATGAATACGGCCTCTGAAAAACGTCAATAACTAGGAAATCTTTGTCGAATATGTATAGATTCAAACACCCGTAGACCCAGATTTATAAGAGTTCTAATCGCATGCATCACGTTTCAGACTAACAAGGATTAGCTTGTATAAATTTGATACATTAAAGAAGTAGAACTCCTGAAACTTTCATGCAAAAGCACTTAGAAAAATTCAAAAACTTATGATATTTTCGTGAAAGTGAAAAGATTCAAACTCCGGTAGAGCCAATTTTTGTAGAGTTCTAATCGCATGCATCTAGAATTAGAAGAACATAGGTCTGTTCTAATGATATTATAACAATTAAGAAGCAGAACACTTAGAACTTTCATGAATACGGCCTCTGAAAAACGTCAATAACTAGGAAATCTTTGTCGAATATGTATAGATTCAAACACCCGTAGACCCAGATTTATAAGAGTTCTAATCGCATGCATCACGTTTCAGACTAACAAGGATTAGTTTGTATAAATTTGATACATTAAAGAAGTAGAACTCCTGAAACTTTCATGCAAAAGCACTTAGAAAAATTCAAAAACTTATGATATTTTCGTCAAAGTGAAAAGATTCAAACTCCGGTAGAGCCAATTTTTGTAGAGTTCTAATCGCATGCATCTAGAATTAGAAGAACATAGGTCTGTTCTAATGATATTATAACAATTAAGAAGCAGAACACTTAGAACTTTCATGAATACGGCCTCTGAAAAACGTCAATAACTAGGAAATCTTTGTCGAATATGTATAGATTCAAACACCCGTAGACCCAGATTTATAAGAGTTCTAATCGCATGCATCACGTTTCAGACTAACAAGGATTAGCTTGTATAAATTTGATACATTAAAGAAGTAGAACTCCTGAAACTTTCATGCAAAAGCACTTAGAAAAATTCAAAAACTTATGATATTTTCGTCAAAGTGAAAAGATTCAAACTCCAGTAGAGCCAATTTTTGTAGAGTTCTTATCGCATGCATCTACAATTAGAAGAACATAGGTCTGTTCTAATGATATTATAACAATTAAGAAGCAGAACACCTAGAACTTTCATGAATACGGCCTCTGAAAAACGTCAATAACTAGGAAATCTTTGTCGAATATGTATAGATTCAAACAACCGTAGACCCAGATTTATGAGAGTTCTAATCGCATGCATCACGTTTCAGACTAACAAGGATTAGTTTGTATAAATTTGATACATTAAAGAAGTAGAACTCCTGAAACTTTCATGCAAAAGCACTAAGAAAAATTCAAAAACTTATGATATTTTCGTCAAAGTGAAAAGATTCAAACTCCAGTAGAGCCAATTTTTGTAGAGTTCTAATCGCATGCATCTAGAAATAGAAGAACATAGGTCTGTTCTAATGATATTATAACAATTAAGAAGCAGAACACTTAGAACTTTCATGAAAACGGCCTCTGAAAAAAGTCAAAAACTAGAAAATGTTTGTCGAATATGTATAGATTCAAACACCCGTAGACCCAGATTTATAAGAGTTCTAATCGCATGCATCACGTTTCAGACTAACAAGGATTAGTTTGTATAAATTTGATACATTAAAGAAGTAAAACTCCTGAAAATTTCATGCAAAAGCACTTAGAAAAATTCAAAAACTTATGATATTTTCGTCAAAGTGAAAAGATTCAAACTCCGGTAGAGCCAATTTTTGTAGAGTTCTAATCGCATGCATCTAGAATTAGAAGAACATAGGTCTGTTCTAATGATATTATAACAATTAAGAAGCAGAACACTTAGAACTTTCATGAATACGGCCTCTGAAAAACGTCAATAACTAGGAAATCTTTGTCGAATATGTATAGATTCAAACACCCGTAGACCCAGATTTATAAGAGTTCTAATCGCATGCATCACGTTTCAGACTAACAAGGATTAGCTTGTATAAATTTGATACATTAAAGAAGTAGAACTCCTGAAACTTTCATGCAAAAGCACTTAGAAAAATTCAAAAACTTATGATATTTTCGTCAAAGTGAAAAGATTCAAACTCCGGTAGAGCCAATTTTTGTAGAGTTCTAATCGCATGCATCTAGAATTAGAAGAACATAGGTCTGTTCTAATGATATTATAACAATTAAGAAGCAGAACACTTAGAACTTTCATGAATACGGCCTCTGAAAAACGTCAATAACTAGGAAATCTTTGTCGAATATGTATAGATTCAAACACCCGTAGACCCAGATTTATAAGAGTTCTAATCGCATGCATCACGTTTCAGACTAACAAGGATTAGTTTGTATAAATTTGATACATTAAAGAAGTAGAACTCCTGAAACTTTCATGCAAAAGCACTTAGAAAAATTCAAAAACTTATGATATTTTCGTCAAAGTGAAAAGATTCAAACTCCGGTAGAGCCAATTTTTGTAGAGTTCTAATCGCATGCATCTAGAATTAGAAGAACATAGGTCTGTTCTAATGATATTATAACAATTAAGAAGCAGAACACTTAGAACTTTCATGAATACGGCCTCTGAAAAACGTCAATAACTAGGAAATCTTTGTCGAATATGTATAGATTCAAACACCCGTAGACCCAGATTTATAAGAGTTCTAATCGCATGCATCACGTTTCAGACTAACAAGGATTAGCTTGTATAAATTTGATACATTAAAGAAGTAGAACTCCTGAAACTTTCATGCAAAAGCACTTAGAAAAATTCAAAAACTTATGATATTTTCGTCAAAGTGAAAAGATTCAAACTCCGGTAGAGCCAATTTTTGTAGAGTTCTAATCGCATGCATCTAGAATTAGAAGAACATAGGTCTGTTCTAATGATATTATAACAATTAAGAAGCAGAACACTTAGAACTTTCATGAATACGGCCTCTGAAAAACGTCAATAACTAGGAAATCTTTGTCGAATATGTATAGATTCAAACACCCGTAGACCCAGATTTATAAGAGTTCTAATCGCATGCATCACGTTTCAGACTAACAAGGATTAGTTTGTATAAATTTGATACATTAAAGAAGTAGAACTCCTGAAACTTTCATGCAAAAGCACTTAGAAAAATTCAAAAACTTATGATATTTTCGTCAAAGTGAAAAGATTCAAACTCCAGTAGAGCCAATTTTTGTAGAGTTCTTATCGCATGCATCTACAATTAGAAGAACATAGGTCTGTTCTAATGATATTATAACAATTAAGAAGCAGAACACCTAGAACTTTCATGAATACGGCCTCTGAAAAACGTCAATAACTAGGAAATCTTTGTCGAATATGTATAGATTCAAACAACCGTAGACCCAGATTTATGAGAGTTCTAATCGCATGCATCACGTTTCAGACTAACAAGGATTAGTTTGTATAAATTTGATACATTAAAGAAGTAGAACTCCTGAAACTTTCATGCAAAAGCACTAAGAAAAATTCAAAAACTTATGATATTTTCGTCAAAGTGAAAAGATTCAAACTCCAGTAGAGCCAATTTTTGTAGAGTTCTAATCGCATGCATCTAGAAATAGAAGAACATAGGTCTGTTCTAATGATATTATAACAATTAAGAAGCAGAACACTTAGAACTTTCATGAAAACGGCCTCTGAAAAAAGTCAAAAACTAGAAAATGTTTGTCGAATATGTATAGATTCAAACACCCGTAGACCCAGATTTATAAGAGTTCTAATCGCATGCATCACGTTTCAGACTAACAAGGATTAGTTTGTATAAATTTGATACATTAAAGAAGTAAAACTCCTGAAAATTTCATGCAAAAGCACTTAGAAAAATTCAAAAACTTATGATATTTTCGTCAAAGTGAAAAGATTCAAACTCCGGTAGAGCCAATTTTTGTAGAGTTCTAATCGCATGCATCTAGAATTAGAAGAACATAGGTCTGTTCTAATGATATTATAACAATTAAGAAGCAGAACACTTAGAACTTTCATGAATACGGCCTCTGAAAAACGTCAATAACTAGGAAATCTTTGTCGAATATGTATAGATTCAAACACCCGTAGACCCAGATTTATAAGAGTTCTAATCGCATGCATCACGTTTCAGACTAACAAGGATTAGCTTGTATAAATTTGATACATTAAAGAAGTAGAACTCCTGAAACTTTCATGCAAAAGCACTTAGAAAAATTCAAAAACTTATGATATTTTCGTCAAAGTGAAAAGATTCAAACTCCGGTAGAGCCAATTTTTGTAGAGTTCTAATCGCATGCATCTAGAATTAGAAGAACATAGGTCTGTTCTAATGATATTATAACAATTAAGAAGCAGAACACTTAGAACTTTCATGAATACGGCCTCTGAAAAACGTCAATAACTAGGAAATCTTTGTCGAATATGTATAGATTCAAACACCCGTAGACCCAGATTTATAAGAGTTCTAATCGCATGCATCACGTTTCAGACTAACAAGGATTAGTTTGTATAAATTTGATACATTAAAGAAGTAGAACTCCTGAAACTTTCATGCAAAAGCACTTAGAAAAATTCAAAAACTTATGATATTTTCGTCAAAGTGAAAAGATTCAAACTCCGGTAGAGCCAATTTTTGTAGAGTTCTAATCGCATGCATCTAGAATTAGAAGAACATAGGTCTGTTCTAATGATATTATAACAATTAAGAAGCAGAACACTTAGAACTTTCATGAATACGGCCTCTGAAAAACGTCAATAACTAGGAAATCTTTGTCGAATATGTATAGATTCAAACACCCGTAGACCCAGATTTATAAGAGTTCTAATCGCATGCATCACGTTTCAGACTAACAAGGATTAGCTTGTATAAATTTGATACATTAAAGAAGTAGAACTCCTGAAACTTTCATGCAAAAGCACTTAGAAAAATTCAAAAACTTATGATATTTTCGTCAAAGTGAAAAGATTCAAACTCCAGTAGAGCCAATTTTTGTAGAGTTCTTATCGCATGCATCTACAATTAGAAGAACATAGGTCTGTTCTAATGATATTATAACAATTAAGAAGCAGAACACCTAGAACTTTCATGAATACGGCCTCTGAAAAACGTCAATAACTAGGAAATCTTTGTCGAATATGTATAGATTCAAACAACCGTAGACCCAGATTTATGAGAGTTCTAATCGCATGCATCACGTTTCAGACTAACAAGGATTAGTTTGTATAAATTTGATACATTAAAGAAGTAGAACTCCTGAAACTTTCATGCAAAAGCACTAAGAAAAATTCAAAAACTTATGATATTTTCGTCAAAGTGAAAAGATTCAAACTCCAGTAGAGCCAATTTTTGTAGAGTTCTAATCGCATGCATCTAGAAATAGAAGAACATAGGTCTGTTCTAATGATATTATAACAATTAAGAAGCAGAACACTTAGAACTTTCATGAAAACGGCCTCTGAAAAAAGTCAAAAACTAGAAAATGTTTGTCGAATATGTATAGATTCAAACACCCGTAGACCCAGATTTATAAGAGTTCTAATCGCATGCATCACGTTTCAGACTAACAAGGATTAGTTTGTATAAATTTGATACATTAAAGAAGTAAAACTCCTGAAAATTTCATGCAAAAGCACTTAGAAAAATTCAAAAACTTATGATATTTTCGTCAAAGTGAAAAGATTCAAACTCCGGTAGAGCCAATTTTTGTAGAGTTCTAATCGCATGCATCTAGAATTAGAAGAACATAGGTCTGTTCTAATGATATTATAACAATTAAGAAGCAGAACACTTAGAACTTTCATGAATACGGCCTCTGAAAAACGTCAATAACTAGGAAATCTTTGTCGAATATGTATAGATTCAAACACCCGTAGACCCAGATTTATAAGAGTTCTAATCGCATGCATCACGTTTCAGACTAACAAGGATTAGCTTGTATAAATTTGATACATTAAAGAAGTAGAACTCCTGAAACTTTCATGCAAAAGCACTTAGAAAAATTCAAAAACTTATGATATTTTCGTGAAAGTGAAAAGATTCAAACTCCGGTAGAGCCAATTTTTGTAGAGTTCTAATCGCATGCATCTAGAATTAGAAGAACATAGGTCTGTTCTAATGATATTATAACAATTAAGAAGCAGAACACTTAGAACTTTCATGAATACGGCCTCTGAAAAACGTCAATAACTAGGAAATCTTTGTCGAATATGTATAGATTCAAACACCCGTAGACCCAGATTTATAAGAGTTCTAATCGCATGCATCACGTTTCAGACTAACAAGGATTAGTTTGTATAAATTTGATACATTAAAGAAGTAGAACTCCTGAAACTTTCATGCAAAAGCACTTAGAAAAATTCAAAAACTTATGATATTTTCGTCAAAGTGAAAAGATTCAAACTCCAGTAGAGCCAATTTTTGTAGAGTTCTAATCGCATGCATCTAGAATTAGAAGAACATAGGTCTGTTCTAATGATATTATAACAATTAAGAAGCAGAACACTTAGAACTTTCATGAAAACGGCCTCTGAAAATCGTCAAAACCTAGGAACTATTTGTGGAATATGTATAGATTCAAACACCCGTAGACCCAGATTTATAAGAGTTCTAATCGCATGCATCTGGTTTCAGACGTACAATGGTATGTTCTTATAATTTTGATGCATTTGAGAAGCAGTACTCATGAAATTTTTATGAAAACGTACTCAGAATAATTAGGACAGAATCTAAGATATTTTCCTTGAAAGTTTAAAGTTTCAAACACCGGAGTTCTATCGCCTGCATCGGGTTAAAGACAAACAGGTCCGTATAAATGATTTTGTAGCATTCTAAAAGCATAATTCTTGAAGTTTTTATGAATAAGGTTTTCGAAACCTGAGATTTGTTTGGAAAATCTGTGATATTATTATAAATCTCAATCTTTGCATTACCCAAGACCAACGACGTGGACGTGTTGAGAGTTGGCCTCGTTTTTTATTAAAAATGTATTTCATTTAATTGTTATAATTTGGTTTTCTTATGATTATGAACATTCTTTTTTTGTTTGGTTTTTTTTTTTTGTTTTTTTGGTTTTATTTTGTTATTTTTATATTATTTTTAATTTTTTTTTGTGATTTTTTTAAATTTTTTGTCGGTTTTTATTATTACTATATAAAAAGTGTCATTTGCACCTTACGTACATAATAAGATGTGGGGTTATCTTTGTTCTGGGACTCGCTGCGGTGCGTTTTTTTAGTAACCCATCGTATTTGTACCAATAAACCCCGGTTAACGCATACGCAACGTAGTGTCTTTGAGCTAAACTGTAGTTGACTACAGCCGCAATTCTAAAATTTAATTGACCCATTTTTACATTTTTTTGTAGGGAGTCCAGTGTGAGCTGGAACATATTATATTTAGGGTAACCTGGGTCAGTGACAACCGCCGTGTCAATGATGAGATGACCTCCATATTCGGGCAAGCATTCAATTGTTTTCTTGCATTCGTAACATCTTCTCGCGTCTATTAAGCAATCATCAATAGCAGCTTGCATCATTTCTAACCCTTGACTCAGCATTATATCTACGTTTATAGTTAAAAAGGTGTGTTTTTTTAGATTAGTGTAGCCACATGAGCATTTAGTTTTGTATGTGTAGCTTGGCTCATCTTGCAGAATATATTGCGCTAAATGAGCAGCGTTGCACTCTGCATCCAATCTTTGAATGTTGTTAGGGTACGTTGCTTTTGCATTATCAAAAATTGGAGTTGTCATTAGAATCTCTGCTCTTTGAATATAATGTTCTTTACTTATGATTTTTTTGGACGCCACATTTTTGACCATTTTCACGATTGAGCATTCTGATGGATTTAAATATTGCGCGTACATTTTATGATACAGAAATCCACATAAAATGCTTTGAAAAATTGAATCGAAAGCACACGTTGAATATACATTTATCAACCGCTTGTGATCACGTACTGATCCTGCAAGATTTCCATTCAAAAGAATGGGAACATTTCCTGAGTAGGAATCTTTGACAAAATCCCACTCAGGACAGGCATCAAGGCAAGTGAAGGCTCTTTTTGCTTTATGCTGTGGTTTCTCTCTCATCTCTGCGCTTACAGGCCTTTTTGCCCGATTCTTAAATATCCCTCCCCATTCTTCCTGGACATTCAAGTCATTCTCTGTATAGTCATCCTGAGACTGTACTGATTGTACAGGAGAGACTTTGGTTGAGAGACGTGGGTCATCAGTGGCATCACATCGCTCCCTTATTTTTTGGTCCAGTTTCTCTATATGTTCGAGAACAAAGCGGTCTATTCTCATTGGTAATTCGCCTCTAAAGTCACGCGATTTCAAATCAGCGAACTCTGACTCAACTGCAGCAGAGGTAGCACTCACACTGCCTCTACCAAAAACAGGCACCATGATGCCAGTCCACAAAGGTACGTAGGGCAGGAGGTATCTTTTAAGTCGCTGCCCAAAATCGGCGCTGTAGCAGGCATTGAGCGTGTCGCCTTCTGAGGACTTACTAGCAATTTTATCTGCTGTGTCATAAAGACCGTCACGCCATGACCTCCACCCAATGCCAAGTTCGCGTTCCACGTTGGTAAGCTCTATATCCAAGTCAGATTCCCTGGCATTATGAACATCCCCGTCATTTTGTTTGTCGGCATCGTCATCGTCATCAAAAATGTTATTATCGTGAAAATCTGTCCCTTTGATTTGATCATTCAGGAAGTGAAGGCGATCTACCGAAGGAAGACGCTTACCACAAGGTCCAGCTCCAATGCATTTACTAAGAGCTACCACGAGGACTGATTCTAAAAAGTAAGACAAGTCTTCGAGGTTTGTAATTTGGTGTGCTTTTCCTATGCATCGTTTATAAAACCTCCTAACGAGATATTTGTCCTTTCCTTTTAAACAAGGCCAACGTGAAATCATTGCAATCAAATGACATACGTCTAAACGCATGAACGTTGATGGCAAAGATGTCGGACTGCTTACCAATGCGTCATAGCATCTTTGCAAGTAATCTGTTAAACTTGCGCATCGGCCGAATACTTGCGCTACGGCAATCAACAGTGTCCAGCCAAAATCGGTCACCACGATTGGAGGAATAGGAGCGTTAGCAGCAAGAATATGACAAAAAAAATTTACCACAACCAGCGCTCTTTGGTCAGCGGAAACCATTTGGAACGTTGGTACGCTGCCATCTTGTGTCATGAGCACACACTGGTAGAGAAAAATGTGTGGGTTTAGTGATTTATCTCGTTTTGCAATTCCACCAGTAGCATCGATGGCTAATACAGCATTTTGATCTTTTCGGATACGAGAAATGTAAATTTGTAGTTGCTCGGGTAGCCAATATATACAGTTAAATTTATGTAGCCCGATGGATTGGATACAACCAACTAGTTTGCCATGCTCAGCGCTTTTTAGTAAATTCATAGCAGGGTTTCCAAACTGCAAACCATACTTGTTGAGAAGCCTTTGTTCTTTGGCTTTCCGAACCACATCGTTAGTTGGTAAAATCGGCGGATTTTTGCCTCCAAATTCTTTAATACGGCCAGCCTCTTGTCGTCGCCATGTGATGGCATCTTTTCCTCCATCAATCAAGAAATCCGCTACTTCGCGGCGGCGAGTCCCTCTTAATTGACGTCTTTTAGTTCCCGAATGAGAACTTGGCTTTATACCATCAACGCGACAATCCAAAACAACGTCAACACCCTTAGCTGGATCTTTTAAAATGGTGCATTTTATTTTTGCGTCGCACTCGCGGCAAATCCCCTCAATGGTCAAAAAGAATTTGGCCGCTGCATTTGGGTAAACATTGTGATTTTTAAAGCATGTTACACAATCCAGATGATGTTGCACCCATAATGCTTCTGCTATCACGTCTGTCCAGCCTTGTCGCAACTTCCAGTAGACACGTGTCCCATAAACTTTTTCTTGTGGTTTTATATTCTGCCATTTATCTGATGAAATAATTAATTTAACATCAACCGAAGTTAAACTATCTGTCATTTCAGTACTGCTGTTTGCGGTTTGGTCCGCATTATTTTTGACAGTGTAATTGCCATCGTTTGCATCATTAAACACCTCGCGCTCTTTTATATGAAATAATTTTAAGATCAAATCTCTAAAGCCTGATCTATTTTCATTAATTATTGTATATATGTGCTTGGGCGTGATCAATGATGATTTATCAGCCATCTCTTTTGAAATGGTTTTAAAAACCTGATGAGAAGGTGGAAAAATATTACCTCCTTCATCAATAGTTCGGTATCTATCATCTTTTAAAAGACCTTCTAAGACAATTCTGTCGTACATGTTAAAATAATTATAGGACTTCACAACAAATAATAAATTAGATTTTGGAATAAACTGGAAACTTATAAAGCAACAAAAAACTTAAGAGTAAAAACAATTTATATACAGTAACTTAACAGGTACAAGAAGTCAAACTTACAACACTGCAGATATAGTGTAAAAAAATTGGTTTATTGCTAAATAGTACTTGAGACACAAACACGTAAAATAAAATATTATCATTCTAAAAAATATAGATTTTGGAATAAACTGGAAACTTATAAAACACAACAAAAAACTTAAGAGTAAAAACAATTTATATACAGTAACTTAACAGGAACAAGAAGTCAAACTAACAACATTACACTACAGATAAAGTGTAAAAAAATAGGTTTATTGTTAAATAGTAACTTGAGACACAAACACGTAAAATAAAATAGCAGACAAGTATCTACCTACTCGTACTGATAACTTCTTAGTCACAATTTAAACTTAATAACAAATAAGGTTCTCCAATTTATTACATACAAGAACTTAAAAACAAAACCGAAAACAAGCTTAAAAAAATAAAATATTTCTAAAAAATATAGTTTTATCAAATTGAAAGATGAAGCATTAACAAAGACACCGTACGTATCGCAATTAAATTTAGAAGTATAGCGCATGAACGTTACGACTCCAAATCAACATCGCTTATGTTAACTCGCGCGTCGTTCTCGTCAGCGCGATCTAGCCCTCGTCAACTTTTACTAGTGACATCTAGTTATAATTGACGGAACTTAACAAAATTTTGTTTTTATGGCAATTACTCCTTGATGGTACAGGAGGTAGTATTTTTTTTTACAGTATCCGATAAAGGGGATTAAGGGAAGCTAAGAACAACCCCATATTTTAAGGATTTCCCGCTCCTTCTCCCACCTTTGTAGGTCATCACGAAAACCTAGTATCTTTAAGAAAAAAATTAAGACACTGCATGTAAACGATTGCTCTTTTCCAAGTAGAAAAAAATAATACTTCTCAACAAGCCACGTCTCCAATTTTTATATACATACATATATATTACTTCAGGTTCCTACCTACATAGATTCTGGCTAAGCCGAAAACATAATATCAGAAACTTTTCTCGATAAAAATATGTTTTTAAAATGATACGTTTTAGAATTTAAAATCGAAATATTTTGATAACTACTATGAATATCAACTTGGGATTTATTGTTTAAGATAGGTAACATGTTGATCTACATAGTTTCTGGCTAAGATAGTTTTTTGATAAAGATTCATGTTTAATTTTAATCATTAATTTATTAGAAAAGCTGCAGGCGCATCGCGTGCCGCCCGTGAATCAGTACCTCTGTGACCACTGTCAACGTCGGACGTGTGTTTGACGTCGTCGCAGCGGTCGGTGGCAATTCGTACGAATTATTTAATGTGAATTTCCGTTATATTCGCAGTTCTGAACGTATTACCACAGAATAAATAGTATTACTTTCAAGTGCCTAAAAATGGGTAACTCTAAAAAAATAGTACAAAAGAGAATACGGTTACGAGCTTAAACAGAATATAATGTGAAAAATTTAAGGAAAGAAAACGGTAAGAACGTACCTACTTTATCAAACTTACCTACCTAACCACATCATCCATAAAAATACTAATCGACTATAAAGGTAAGATAGTGTGGCGTTCTGTTCGGCGATAATATTAGATGATATCTACCTAGGTCATAACATTGTGGTGACCTATAGAGACGTAGGTAAGTAGGTATGTGGACAAAACTTATGGTAATGATGACCTACATAAAATAACAATGCCCACTACACATTATTACGACTACTGATACCTACCTACAAAACTTTCTAAAACTAAATAGGTAGGTACCTATCTGAGTAATATTTTCATAATATTAGTTGGTAAATATATTATTATGTTCATAAACCGATTATTTTCAGAACTTTGACGGAGGATGACAATTCTGCATTATCAATATCACTTCTAACTTCAGTAAAACCCACACTTGAACAAAATAAGTACATATGAGTAATAATCAGCGGTATTTAAAAATCCCGGGATTTTTTCAGAGGCCGTTTTCATGAAAGTTCTAAGTGTTCTGCTTCTTAATTAGTATAAAATCATAAGTTTAGACCTGTGTTCTTCTAATTCTAGATGCATGCGATTAGAACTCTACCAAAACTGGCTCCACTGGAGTTTGAATCTCTACACTTTCGATTAAAATATTATAGATTTGTAATTTTTCTAGGTACGTTTTCATGAAAGTTTCAAGTGTTTTGCTTCTAAAATGTTATAAAATCATAAGTTTAGACCTGTGTTCTTCTAATTTTAGATGCATGCGATTAGAACTCTACCAAAACTGGCTCTACTGGAGTTTGAATCTTTTCAGTTTGACGAAAATATCAGAAATTTTTGTATTTTTCTAAGTTCTTTTGCATGAAAGTTTCAGGAGTTCTACTTCTTTAATGTATCAAATTTATACAAGCTAATCCTTGTTAGTCTGAAACGTGATGCATGCGATTAGAACTCTTATAAATCTGGGTCTACGGGTGTTTGAATCTATACATATTCGACAAAGATTTCCTAGTTATTGACGTTTTTCAGAGGCCGTATTCATGAAAGTTCTAAGTGTTCTGCTTCTTAATTGTTATAATATCATTAGAACAGACCTATGTTCTTCTAATTCTAGATGCATGCGATTAGAACTCTACAAAAATTGGCTCTACCGGAGTTTGAATCTTTTCACTTTGACGAAAATATCATAAGTTTTTGAATTTTTCTAAGTGCTTTTGCATGAAAGTTTCAGGAGTTCTACTTCTTTAATGTATCAAATTTATACAAACTAATCCTTGTTAGTCTGAAACGTGATGCATGCGATTAGAACTCTTATAAATCTGGGTCTACGGTTGTTTGAATCTATACATATTCGACAAACATTTCCTGGGTTTTGACGATTTTCAGAGGCCGTTTTCATGAAAGTTCTAAGTGTTCTGCTTCTTATTAAGTATAAAATCATAAGAATAGACCAGTGTTTTTCTAGTTCTAGATGCATGCGATTAGAACTCCACCAAAATTGGCTCTACTGGAGTTTGAATCTTTTCACTTTGACGAAAATATCATAAGTTTTTGAATTTTTCTAAGTGCTTATGCATGAAAGTTTCAGGAGTTCTACTTCTTTAATGTATCAAATTTATACAAACTAATCCTTGTTAGTCTGAAACGTGATGCATGCGATTAGAACTCTTATAAATCTGGGTCTACGGTTGTTTGAATCTATACATATTCGACAAACATTTCCTAGGTTTTGACGATTTTCAGAGGCCGTTTTCATGAAAGTTCTAAGTGTTCTGCTTCTTATTAAGTATAAAATCATAAGAATAGACCAGTGTTTTTCTAGTTCTAGATGCATGCGATTAGAACTCCACCAAAATTGGCTCTACTGGAGTTTGAATCTTTTCACTTTGACGAAAATATCATAAGTTTTTGAATTTTTCTAAGTGCTTTTGCGTGAAAGTTTCAGGAGTTCTACTTCTTTAATGTATCAAATTTATACAAACTAATCCTTGTTAGTCTAAAACGTGATGCATGCGATTAGAACTCTTATAAATCTGGGTCTACGGGTGTTTGAATCTATACATATTCGACAAAGATTTCCTAGTTATTGACGTTTTTCAGAGGCCGTATTCATGAAAGTTCTAGGTGTTCTGCTTCTTATTTGTTATAATATCATTAGAACAGACCTATGTTCTTCTAATTGTAGATGCATGCGATTAGAACTCTACAAAAATTGGCTCTACTGGAGTTTGAATCTTTTCACTTTGACGAAAATATCATAAGTTTTTGAATTTTTCTAAGTGCTTTTGCATGAAAGTTTCAGGAGTTCTACTTCTTTAATGTATCAAATTTATACAAACTAATCCTTGTTAGTCTGAAACGTGATGCATGCGATTAGAACTCTTGTAAATCTGGGTCTACGGTTGTTTGAATCTATACATATTCGACAAACATTTCCTGGGTTTTGACGATTTTCAGAGGCCGTTTTCATGAAAGTTCTAAGTGTTCTGCTTCTTATTAAGTATAAAATCATAAGAATAGACCAGTGTTTTTTTAGTTCTAGATGCATGCGATTAGAACTCCACCAAAATTGGCTCTACTGGAGTTTGAATCTTTTCACTTTGACGAAAATATCATAAGTTTTTGAATTTTTCTAAGTGCTTTTGCATGAAAGTTTCAGGAGTTCTACTTCTTTAATGTATCAAATTTATACAAACTAATCCTTGTTAGTCTGAAACGTGATGCATGCGATTAGAACTCTTATAAATCTGGGTCTACCGTTGTTTGAATCTATACATATTCGACAAACATTTCCTGGGTTTTGACGATTTTCAGAGGCCGTTTTCATGAAAGTTCTAAGTGTTCTGCTTCTTATTAAGTATAAAATCATAAGAATAGACCAGTGTTTTTCTAGTTCTAGATGCATGCGATTAGAACTCCACCAAAATTGGCTCTACTGGAGTTTGAATCTTTTCACTTTGACGAAAATATCATAAGTTTTTGAATTTTTCTAAGTGCTTTTGCATGAAAGTTTCAGGAGTTCTACTTCTTTAATGTATCAAATTTATACAAACTAATCCTTGTTAGTCTGAAACGTGATGCATGCGATTAGAACTCTTATAAATCTGGGTCTACGGTTGTTTGAATCTATACATATTCGACAAACATTTCCTAGGTTTTGACGATTTTCAGAGGCCGTTTTCATGAAAGTTCTAAGTGTTCTGCTTCTTATTAAGTATAAAATCATAAGAATAGACCAGTGTTTTTCTAGTTCTAGATGCATGCGATTAGAACTCCACTAAAATTGGCTCTACTGGAGTTTGAATCTTTTCACTTTGACGAAAATATCATAAGTTTTTGAATTTTTCTAAGTGCTTTTGCATGAAAGTTTCAGGAGTTCTACTTCTTTAATGTATCAAATTTATACAAACTAATCCTTGTTAGTCTGAAACGTGATGCATGCGATTAGAACTCTTATAAATCTGGGTCTACGGTTGTTTGAATCTATACATATTCGACAAACATTTCCTAGGTTTTGACGATTTTCAGAGGCCGTTTTCATGAAAGTTCTAAGTGTTCTGCTTCTTATTAAGTATAAAATCATAAGAATAGACCAGTGTTATTCTAGTTTTAGATGCATGCGATTAGAACTCTACAAAATATGGCTCTACTGGAGTTTGAATCTTTTCACTTTGACGAAAATATCATAAGTTTTTGAATTTTTCTAAGTGCTTTTGCGTGAAAGTTTCAGGAGTTCTACTTCTTTAATGTATCAAATTTATACAAACTAATCCTTGTTAGTCTAAAACGTGATGCATGCGATTAGAACTCTTATAAATCTGGGTCTACGGGTGTTTGAATCTATACATATTCGACAAACATTTTCTAGTTTTTGACTTTTTTCAGAGGCCGTTTTCATGAAAGTTCTAAGTGTTCTGCTTCTTAAATGTTATAATATCATTAGAACAAACCTATGTTCTTCTAAATCTAGATGCATGCGATCAGAACTTCGATGAAACTGTCTCTGCTGATGTTTGAATCTTTACACTTTTGACAAAATATCATATTTTGACATTTTTCAAAGACCGTTTTCATGAAAGTTTTATGTGTACTACTAATAAAATGTTGTAAAATCATAAGTTTAGACCTGTGTTCTTCTTAATTCAGATGCATGCGATTAGAACTCTTATCAAACTAGCTCTACTGGTGTTTGAATTTCTACACTTTCGACGAAAATATCATAGATTCTGTCATTTTTCTATGTACGTTTGCATGAAAGTTTCAGTCGTTCTACTTCTGAAATGTACCTAAATCATAAGAATGGTTCTTTCTCCGTTTGCAACGCAATGCACGCTAATAGAACTCTAATAAAAATAGCTTTAAATGTTTTTGGATCAATACAAATTCAACGCACGCATCGCAGATTTTGACATTTTACTGAGACTTTTTTCATGAAAATTTGAGAAGTTCCCCTTCTGAAAAGTTATGAAATCATAAGAACAAACCTTTGTTTTGTCTTCTTTTTATTGCACGCTAGTAAACCTCTTATCAAAACTGTTTTACAGGTGTTTGGATCTATACAAATTTACACATATCACAGATTTTGTCACTTTTCGAAGACGGTTATCATGAAAATTTCATGTTTCATGCTTCTTATTTATAAAAAAATCATAATAACGAACATTTTGATATCTGATACGCGAACCATGCGATTAAAACTCTGATAAAACTGGATCTACTGTTGTTTGAAGCTATACATATTCGACGCACATATCACATATTTCAAAATTTTTCAAATATCTTTTTCATGAAAATTTTAGAAGATCTGCTACTAAAATGTTACAAAATTATAAGAACGGACGTTTGTTTGTCTGTAACTCGATGCACGCCAATAGAACTCTGATAAAACCTACTCTACAGGTATTTGAAACTTTACAATTTCGACGAAAAATCACTCTGATTTTTAAACTTTTTCATGACCTTTTTGAATAAAATTTTCAGGAGTTGGGTTATCAAAATGTATCAAAAACATAAGAACGAACCTATTTTTATCTTAAACTCGATGCAATCTGTATGGACCGTGGTTTGCGTAGGTCTAAGGAATATTGTGTCACGACTCCGACTCGAACAGAAATGTACTTGATCATATCTTTAAATTAAGTATAATGTTGTATAAACACCGGAACTATTTCTGAAAACCACCAGGAACTGTTTATAATAAGTGAAGGCTTATAAATAGGTATTTTTTTTATCGATTCCTGGAAAATGCTCTGCTACGCGAAGTTAGCAGAGCATAATTTCACTACCATTTTTTTATGTAAAAACGCCAGAACTATTCCTGAAAAGTATCAGGAACTATAGAACTCACCTGCATGCGAACAGAACTCTAATTTATTTATGCTCTGCTGGAAGATGCTCTGCTAACTTCACAGACACAGTAGTGTCCCAGTCAAACCTTGGTTTTTTTGGGTCATAAGTGCCCCCCAGCCCATCTAGCCCGAATGAAAACTGTAGGTGCGGTGGCCCTTCTTGCGAGTGCGGTGATGAATTTGGTGACGAAAATCATATTTTTTTTTCTTGTAACAAATACGATCACAGTTCCTTCTTTAATGATCTCGTCGCCCTCCGTATTCCGCTTCCTATTAATATTACCTCCCTCCTTTCCTCCGTAGACCCCTCTATATGTCATTGCTTAGTATCCTTTATTTGTACAAATAATATAATTATATAGTGTATATAGTATATTATTGATAATTCCCTTAGTATAATTTTCGTATCCTAACTCGTCTGATCCTTATCCTGTATCGTTTCGTAGTAGGTTGATAAAAAAGTTGTGAATGTTTCCCAAATTTTTGAACTAACAAAAAAAATATTATACATATTATAAAAAATTAATTATGGCAAATGCTAAAATTAGCGAGTCCAAAAAAAAAAAGGGTACCGCCTATTTTGAGGCTCCCCGAATCGAGTCAGATCTGGTACCTAAGGTAGAGCTTTAGTTACTGTAATAGGTACTTCATTGAAGTAGTGGGTCCGATGATGATGACGGTACCTACCACAATTGTTTACTGAGTTCACCGGTCGTTTTCGATCCTCTGTTTTTAGACAGTATTTATTTAGTACCTACTCCAAACAGAAAAATCACATCATGCAGAATCATCGATTATATGCACGTACATATCTCGTAAATCAGTGTACAGAATAAACAAAATAATGAGATCTTTAGTCTAGTGTTTTTCTAATTAAAGGTTGCCACAGCGTGAACAAATAATGGGTCGACTTAGCATACAATGACAAAGGTGAAAATATTAGATAAAGAGTTGTACAATCTTACATTATTGTACCTATCTATCCTAACTAACAATCGTTTTACTATGTCAAACGTAAAATTACATGTAAGACGGGTTTCTCGTACAGAACTGAGCCTATACTTTCTAAAATGTCACTCCTGTAGGTAACTCTGTTGCAGACTAATTCAAACAGAAACAAAGCTCTGAATAAATAAAATTACGAAAGAAAAACATGAGCCTAGCCTAGCAAGGCAAGAGATAAAGGATGGAGGGCTTGTAAATATTTGCCTCTCATATTATTTTAATGTAAAGCCGCTGCCCCACCGCGGCGCACGCTGTACACGGCCACGCAGCCCATTTTAGCTGCGCGGGTACGTTCCCACTGCAGCACACACTATACATGAAAATTTACCCACGACACGACCCGATGTACAACTGTACCGCAGCACAGTTTTGATGTCCCACTTACGGCAGTGGAGCTACGCACGCGTGTACCGCGTGCAGTGTTGAGCTGCGTGGGTGCCATATTCATTCATGCAAGCCACGCGTGCAGCAATACCGTAAAACGTAGCAACTTGACCATGTTTTTTTACAAAAATCTAAATATTTCCATAACTATGAGATGAATAAAAATAATCCTATTTATAACTAACTTATTGTAGATTTGGCAATCGTTTTATGCATTGCCTATTCTCTATAGGCTTATAATTAAAATTCTAGAGCGTAATAAGCAACATGGGTCGAGTTAACAATTTTTTGGCAACATTTCCTACGCTCATTATTTCATTAATATTGGACTTAGGCCGTACTTTAGGAAAAGATAACGTAGATTACGATGGCTATTTTGTAAAGAAAAGAAGATTGAAGGAGAAATACGAACAGAAAATGGCAATACAAACAGTAGGTAAAGTTGCCAAGGGTTCTGTGTAATTTTCATACAAAAATCGTCTAACACATAGGGCTGTCAAAAATACAAAATGGAACACGTTTTATTTATAATAATATATTCATAAGAAAAAAAAAACATGTTATAAGTTTCAGTAAAACTACGAAAATAAATTATCTGCCTACAACAAACTACTTACGTAGGTATATACTTTTATGAAATAAACATGTTTCAACACTAAAAATAAAATTCCTACTAAAAGTTTAGTAAAACTACGAAAACAAATTATCTGCCTACAGCATCAATTATCAAAAATTACAATTATCTGTCCGTCATCATCTCATCTGAGTAGTTCTTATAGGACCTTGCCCCTAATTTTTTACGGCTCCGTTTTTTTTTTTGGAGGCATTGCGGTAGTTAATATCTTCTGAAACAAAAAAAGGATAGGTATACCACATAACACAACTTACAAGCAAGTACCGATTTTAGTTTCTAGTCATGCCGGATATACCTATCTACCGCAAAAATAAAAAATAATAAAATGTTCATTTGTGATGTTTCCTACTTCAGCGATAAAAAAGGTAGGTAGAAATAGTTTTTATAAATATGTATATATATATATGGGTACATTGTTGTTGAACTTCTTGCCAACCCTAGCTGCAGGTAAAGTTGCCATGAAACAGTCAATGGCAACTTTACCTAACCTCAACATCATTATCTGAGCAGATATTTCAATAAAATGAGGAAATAGCAGTAGGTTACATCTACAGATATGATCCCAATAGTTTTCTATACGTAATATCAAAATTTCACTCACCTGAGGCCCCTACTTAATTTTCTAAGAGCACAATTTCACCAACAATATGTTTCACGCGTCTGCAGCACCACACCTTACGACAGCCATATTGGAATATCTATCAATGCTGCCAGTGCAAAAATTTATAATATTCTACTAAAAACTACTAAAAACAATCTACCATTAAAACGAAGGTTGTGTAAGAACAGGTTTTCAAGTTAACTGACTTTTAGTCAATTACCTACGGTATGGTAAAATTACCAAGGGTTTGGTCAAGTTGCCACGTTTTACGGTAATCTCTTATTCGTGAGTAGCGTGTTCTTGGGTTGCAGTGGACGTTATCACATACATTTTCTTACAAAGCGAAGATAGACACACTTGCGTAGCCTCTCCGTGCGCAGCAGTGGGGCAGCGGCTTTATGTTTTATGTAAATATGCTCGCCTCGGCTTCGCATAGGTAGCAGAGCAGTATCGGATGTCTAATACCTTTAGTAAAACAATTCTGATATAAATTGCTTTTCATATAGTTACCTGAATCTATTGGTCGGTTTAAGCGACGCACGCCAGCATAGCTAGCACTCGGCATGATTTGTTCCGAATTTCAGTCAATTTACACAAATCCTAAACCTACCTAATTAATCATAATCATTTCGACGATTATTGGTGAAAACCGTGTGAAAATCAAGTACCTATATTTCTTTCTTCTGAATGTGCTCCTATCGAATCAAAAATGGTGCAGTTTTACCTATATGATAGATTGATAACCAAGAATCAAGACATGGCGAGCTTTGACTTGCCTAAGCTTAAACTGGCTTTCTACCATAAAAAAACATCGTTTTAAATTACTCTGCCAACTTTCAACTGCACCTTTACCTACAAGCTATTATTATTTTTTTTTTTTTTTATTTGCTTTAGGTGGCTTTCGTGTCACTGCGGCCATGAAAGGCCTATTGTGATCGCCACTCAAGTGTTCAGCCCTGAAGCTGCGACGTTCATAGTTCGCCACTAACCCTTGCAGCTGCTAGGAACTGCAGGATTTTCTTCGGGGTGATGGCTCGTAGCTCGTCTGGGCTGTGCAGGTGCTTGCCCAGATGGATGCTACGTTTTTGCATCAGTGCTCCGCACTCTCCTAGCAGGTGGAGAGGCGTTTCCTCCGCCTCTTCGCAAAATCTGCAGGAATGTGTGTCGCTTAGACCCAGTTTGAACATGTGCTTGTTAAGGCGACAGTGTCCAGTTAGGGCTCTTGTCATGATGCGAAGGTTGCTTCTGCTTAGCGCTAGGATTCGGTTGGTGAACCGTTTATCGAAGGCTTTTATTAATGACTTAGAGTGACTCATGCCCAAGGAATTCTTCCAAAGCTTGGAAGCTTCCTCGAAGCAGGAATCCAAGAGGGTTCTGTTAGCCAGGCTTTTAGGTATGCCACAGAACGGCTCGGCCGTACCTACAAGCTAAGGAATGTCGCACAGAGATCTAGACCTACCCACCAAAGCCTAGGTCGCGTAGATTGGGATTGAAAATTACCACGCACGCACACCTGTCCCAAATTGAGTCGGACGTATAGTCAGTTCAATCCATTTATTTCAATTCGATTTATACGGCTCCCCCTTTCAGCTGCGTAGTCCGGTGCGGATGTGAGGGGAGGCCATGAGAAGTTCGCTGCTGAAATATGACGCCATCATCGATACAGAAATACAATATATTTATAAAGCCGATTTACATGTTAATAATTATTTATAAGTATACAAATCGTATACAAGTTCTTAAATAATTCGAATTATACAGAAATAATACAGAAATTGCAATTAAATAAACATTAATAAATTATTAAAAAGTCAAACACTGATTTTTAAAAAGACTGATTTTTACTCCTTCTAATTAATTGTGAATAATGGTAAACTTTAGTATTTTTTATCAGCATGTCAAGTCTGCAATTTAAATTAGAAATAAATATATAGTGTCGTCAAATTAAATTGAATAATTAAAATTTTGCATGTCAATAATAAGTTTTCATGTTCATTATGTTTGAAGTCAACCACAATGACTCAGGTTTTTTGTTGTTAACTCGCTTCATAGGGAAGCAAATATCCAACTTATCACTCATAATATTAATTAAGGCTGTAGCTAGACTGTCAGCTGTATTATATTTCTCAAGAATCAAGTTCCAATCAACACTTTCTATTGCACACAAGAAATTATGGTAATTCGCGCTCGACATGTCTCGGATGAGGCGAGTACGGGGCTCAATGCGCCGTCGAGTACACAACATCTCACCGCGGACCGCTAGGTGATCACTTAAGTTAGTGACCACAGGTCACAGGTCTGTTCTAATAGCGGCGGCCGCCGGTAAGTTTGCGTACAAGTGATCTAGAGATGTTGAAGTGGTCGCCGTTACTCTAGTCGGAAAATCAACAAAGCTAGTCAAGCCATGGGCCGACAGCAAGTCAGAGTTTTTTACGTTCGGAGGTAATTTACTATTTGTCCTCTTGTCATTGAATTGCCTTGTTTCCCTCTATAAAAGATAAATAATAGTTATTTATGTATTTATATAATAAAATAGTATGTAAGATTTATAATATGTAGTTTGATATGTATACCTGGTATATATTTGTAATATTCTAAGTAGTACTTAAATACCTATATTATTATTATGCACACGGATATAACCCCATGTACAATCCAACGATCCTATCCATTCAAGGTTGTCTGGGAGAGATCGCTCTTGAGCGATAAGACCGCCAATTGTCGCTTATTCTTAATTATTATTTTGTAAATTATTTCTAAGTTAAGTGTGCAATAAAGTATTATCTATCTATCTAATTTCACCGATACAATTTACATTAAAATCGCCTACTATTACGCAATCTATGCCTAAGTCCGTTATTTTATCGAGCAGACTTTCTAAGTGAACAAAAAAATCGTTCGAGCTAATGAGGTTCGTTCTATATACGTTCATAATTATGATTGTTATTCCAAATCAATCAAGTCAACCGCCGATATTTCACAATATTGTTCAATAGATAATGCGATCATAGTTTTGCAACTTGGCTAGACTAGCTACAATTCAGGTTGTTTACGTGGTTGTTTGTGGGCCTTATCACTCCTACAAAAGCTTGAAGCTAGTTTAAAAGGCTTATTCCCAGAGGTCCACGACTCTATTGTTATCAAAAAAATTTGGTTCATATCCGTCAATTGAAACACTTTTTAATTTATCTACCGTGAGCCAATGCTCAGTGACTGCTAGGTAGTAGCATCAAGTAGGTAGTAGTGCTGCTAGTCTACTAATAGACTGAGAATTGAAAGAATGATTGAGAAGATTTTAGCGCTGTTTCCGGCAACTTCATTTACTGGTCTAGATTTATTAGGTACATACATGCATAAGTATGGGGTATACATAAGCATGTACCTAATAAACTAACCAACGTCCATCTTCACTGTATTTCCTTAGAGAACATTTAGAGAAGAAATGTCTGTTCTAGATTTATTACCTACTTGCTTATGTATGCCCATTCAACCTACGTCCATCTTCATTGTCATTCCGTAGAGAAGCAATGTAAATGATCGTTGTCCAATCTTACGTTAATGTGATCGAGTATTGAAAGTTATTTGAAATAAATAAAGATAGTACAATTATTCCTGTTTAAGATTTTTTTACAAAACTTGTCAAGAAAATACATTTAAAACGTCGATATGTCTTATAAAATTATATTTAATAAGTAGTAAGTTCATTACGGATGTAAGCAAAGCTCTCACCCTGAAGAAGTCCCTCGTTAAAGGATGAAACGTTGGTGTTCTTCCAACACAAATAAGGTTCGTAGATAACCCGCTTAAACCCGTAATGAATTCGTCAAACTACGATAGTTTTTATAGTAAAGTTAAAGTAACTTACTTCTAGTACATAAATTAATTAAAAAAATAAAGAATAAATTAAGAACAGAGCCTCTTAGTACTATCAATAAAACTTTGGATATTATGCTTTGGGCATTATTTTAAAACTAAAATACTTAGGTAAGCACTTACTTACTCATACAGAGACGAATACCAACATCAAGATCGTAAACCTATAAAGTAAAACATAATATTGAACATAACTTATTTGCCTACACATCAGCGTAGGAATCGAATCTACGTTCATAATTGTGTCGTAGCTTTGTAAAAGTTACAATAGGTATAAATAGTATTGTAAAACAATACAAAGTGTGATAAAAAAAACATTAGTAACTAAAAACCGCAAATCGATTCATTTAAAAAACAATATCACGTACATTTTGAATCACATATTCTGCTGTAAAAATTTCCTTTCATTTATACAGTTCTCCAGTTCATCATGATACTTCTCGATCTTAGAATCAAACCCTGGACTAGCAATGCTGCAGTCAAAACTATTCCCTGTAATAACCTTCTCTCGATTTAACGTTGAATCGAATCGTACCTTCTTGCCAGGCGTGTTTGTTCTGTCGCTTAAGTCTATGTCGTCATTTCTTTCTTTTAAAGGCGTTACGTTCATGTTTAATCGTGTGTTACGCATGGTTTTAATCGTTTCGTACTGGTGTTCTTCGTCAGATAGTTCCTCGAACTCTAAATCGTCAGAGTTGTCTAAGTTTAGTGCTGGGTTCTCTATCCCTGATTCTTTAGGGGCTGATTTCGTTTTAAGAGGTTTTCGTGGAACTTCGTAAGGGTTAAGTGTAACGTGAGTGTCTGTTTTATCATGTTTGAAAGTTCTCTTTAATGTTTTGAATACCTTTTTGGATAGTTTGCCAGGTTTGAAGAATGAGTGCTTTTCCTTTTTACTGTCTTGTGATTCGTTGGAGTCTTTGGTTTTGTTGTTCATTATATCTATGGCGTTGAATTGGGAAACATCAAATCCTAGTATCTTACTTTGTTTGTTGAGTTCTTCTATATTTTCGTAGATATGATCTTGCTGTAGCATGTCTATGTTTTCGTATTCATGCTGGCTTTCTACAGATGATTCGTTGACTGTTGAAATGGTGCTGTTTGTGTCAAAAAGTCTACGAGGCATCATAGCGTTGTTAGTAGAGTCAACTACAGTTTCCTCCTGAATGTTCTCTTCGATGTCTTGTTGAATTTCTAAGAAAGGATTATGCTTTGAGATTTCGATATTCGTATCTATATCTATATTTGGATTGAGAAAGGGATTTGTGTTTCTTTTTTCAATAATTCGCTTTTTCTTGGTTATTATTGTTATAGTTTTGATTTCCATAATATTGCTCTCGTTTAAGTCATCGTCAAAGAATAGAGATCTGTCAGATGTGTTCGGTGAATCTATAGCAAGTCTGTCAATAAAACTTAAGCTGAGGTTAGTGTTGTTTACGATAACTTGGTTCGTTACATTACTTTGTATATTTGTTGTGTTCGATATGTTACTAAATTCAGCTCTGTTAGCATTCTGCTCTTGAACTGATATTCCTGAATCAATGTTGTTTTCATCTATTCTAGAAATATCAGTTACGTCAAATAGACTCTCTTTGGTACTTGCTGTGGCTTCAGTCTCAATTGGTAGAGGTTTTTTTTCTTTGTTTATCGGCTTAACCATAGAAACTGGTGTTTCTAAAGCTTTTCTTGACTGAACTTGATCAAAATTCGCATAAAGCGATTCAGTGTTAAGACTTACATCTTTGGCGTCAACAGTAAGATTAATATCATTGTTTTTGGTACCATCAAAGACATTGCTGTCCTCAGCTGTGTTAACAAAATCCACATCATCTATATCTTCATCTATACCTTTGAATCCCTCACCTCTATCGTTACTAACAATAGGGTTGACAATAGTTAGATAATTTTTGACATTTCTCCGTACATTATCAATTTCTCTTACTAGGATTTCATTCACGGGCTTCACTCCTAGATCCAAAGCAGAGTTTTCGAACTTCATGACGTCACAGCTCTTGCTTCTCTTCCGTTTCTTCATGGGTATTTCCATGGCGGTGTTGCAGATACGATCTTCGTTGGCTAGGAGGTCTAACGCTGGGTTTAAGTAGACGTTTGGGCAAGTGGCAGCGATCTTACGTTTACTAGTGGTAGGTTTCACTTCGAATTGGTTGTTGTCGACTCTATCCATGGTCCTGAAATGAAAAACATTTCTTAAAGTTATTTACAAGAATACAATGTTTTTTAATCTTACAATCTAGATTTATTAACAAAGAAAATTACAATCAAATAATAGAAACAAATGAGAACTATTACTTATTTACAATTGAAACAATTGAGCTAACTGCAGACTGCTGCAAACAATCAATCTATATCAAAACCAGTCGGAAGCGTCCCCAAAACGCTGGCTGCATTGCCCCGCTGCATGGCAAAGCTGATGCGCTTCGCCAGATACCCGCCCGCTCTCGGGTCACGCGTCGTTTCAACCAGATGCTCAGATAATTTTTTTGTAACCGGAGAGCGTCGGTACCCCACAGACCTAGGGTCCCAACTCCAAGGGGAGCAAATGTGTAGGCTCCATCGAGACTTGCATATTTGCGCCTATTGAGATTCTCGGCCAAAATTTGCAATCTAAATGTATCTCACTTCATACATATTACGGGATACACTAACTACACCTACTTAATAGGGAACAGTAACTACGGAACTGTTAGGTGTAAAACATATTTTGAAACAAAAAACTCAAAAAAAAAACCCCTTATGATGGTAGGTTACTTAAAGGCCACTTCATAAGTATTTATTATTAGCTATTAGTGTCCCAATGATGGGCAAAGACCTAACTTTTCTCCTTCCACTCATAGCAATCTCATCGTAACAAACAGGCCACGATGGATGTTATGCGTCAAGCATATCACGCCTGGGCCTTCTTTATACCTACTAGGAACTAAATTATATGTCCAAAAATTCAGTGTAATGTACACACTAACAATAAAGCAGATGTGAGAACAAAAAATAGCAGCCCAGCCTAAATGAGCCAATCATTATATTGCAACAGGAGATAGAACAGCTGGTCAGACAGCTGTGGTGAATATTGTGTTGATCCAAAATTAAAAACATTGAAGAAACTAAAATAAACACAAATGTTTTCATACAAGGAAATACCTACTGTACACCTAGGTATATTAGGTGTAGTGTACAGCGCAGTAGATTTGCTATTTTGTGAAACAATAAAAAAAATATATGTACTTACTAATAATAAATAAAGAATTTAAAGTGGAAATCCTAATACCACTGCATGCTTTCATAATTAACTTACAGTTATTTCTAAGTGGCAAAGAAAGTGTGTGCTTTGCTCAGGTAAAACATGCAGGATTTATGAGTTCAAAGTCTTATAATGATCAACAGTTATGGTTACTACCTAGTTGCTTAGAGGTAAAACCAACTAGAATTAGCCCTAGCCATAACCAACTGAAATAAGCTAGGTACATAGGTAATGTTTACCAAAATGCTCACTTACTTTTTATTAGTAGCTAGAAGACTATTCTGATATCTGTACCTACATTACTTTATATATAAAGCCATACAAGAACTAAGGCCCGAACAGTCAATTATTTCATCTTACCTGCAAAGACTACTCTAAAAACTATATTTTCATTCATAAAAGTGAGAAACAATAGAAAGTTTTATTCATAAACTGAACATCGAAATTACCTTATTTCCTCAAAACCACAGCATCGATCCTCGGGTAAATAGGACTCCAGGCAGCAAAAATAATCACTTCACTTATTCATTTAATTAATTATTCACAAAACAACAGCTTTCATTGATAATTTTCAGATTTTTTATCGTAAACAAAAACCTCGGCAGGTGTACAACGACGGTTACAAATTGTCAGATAAATAGAGTAGCAAGCTTCAAAAATTATTCTACCATTTTGAAGCCGATTTCTACCATAAGTAATTTTTAGTGGATGATACTAGATGTCGTTAGTTGATACCAAACTTTTCAATACCTTTACACCGATAATTTGAAAGGGGGCTCCCACACAAAACGCGTAGTTTTTTGGCTATTGTTGCTCTATCATAACAATCGATCGTCAGAAAATCAGGTACCTACTGAATATGCCACCTCACCGAAACAGTATTCTACGACAAATCCTTCTCCATCTATGCTATATGGTTGTGGAATGCCCTACCTGAGTCCATTATAGAAGCGGTATCCTTATGTACCAGTTTTCAAAGCTCGTGTCAAGGACTTTTTCCTGATTTATAAGTGAATATTGGTACCTACTACTATTTATGTATCTATGTAGTATATTTTTGTTATTTATACATGTACCTAGTATGAATATATTTATATATATATATAGTTAGGTATTTATAATGTTGTCAATAATGATTTAAGATTATCTTTGGTACAAACCCCTGCCTTTCTTAAATTCACATAATTCTTTCCATCCAAAGGTTGCCTTCAAGAGATCGCCTCTAAGCGGTAAGGCCGCCCATTGTACTTGTGTCATAGGTAATGTCTTTTGTATTGTATTTTTGTTGGTGTACCTACAATAAAGTATTTTAGTATTTGTATCGCTGTACCTCTAAAACCGTAATATAATAAGTAGATACTTGAAATTTTCACTAATGAGTCATGTCATTACATTAGGTATAACAACAAATAATAAAAATATAATAAATTGAGTTCAAAATTATAAGATACGGTACGGAACGGATAAGGAATTTTTGCTCTATTTTATAGTAAAAACCAGTACATAGGTAGTATTCAATCTTGTAGGATGGCACAGAACCCTTCTTATGCAAGTTCGAATCGCACTTGCCTGGTTTTATTATGAATTGTCTTTTTTATTTATTGAAGGTAGTACATAAATTTTATTGGATCCCCTGTTTTTATTTATCCATTCTTTATAAACCCTTGACGGCCTTGTGGCGCGGCAGGCGAAGATCCGCCTGTGACGCAGGAGGTTGCGGGTTCGATGCCCGCCTTGGGACAAATGTTTGTACGACCTACAAATATTTGTTCTGGGATTTTCTATGTACCTATAACAAAAAATATCTATCTGTGTAATGTATTGTATTAAGTATATCATCTAGTACCCATAACACAAACTCTGCTTATCTTGGGGCTAGATGATGCTGTGTGGATTGTCCAGCATTATTTATTTATGTATCCTTTGATAGGTATCAAGCAGACTGACGGAGATTTGGACCGGCTCTCTGTCACCACGTTTATAGTATCGTCGAACTAGCCCTTCTATCAATATAAAAATGAAGTCACCTATTTCAAGATAAACTGTTTAGGAAAAAAACTTTGAATCACAACGTTGTGTCCCCGAAAACACCCCCTTTCGGCTAAGTACACATGTTTCGTGGCACACTGTATAAAGTCGCTAGATAGATACTATGTTGAACGCCAGGACGGCAATTCTCGCCATTATATCACTCGATAAATATCAAAAGAACTGTAAAATTTGACCGTTTTTATATGAAAGCTCTGTCAAATTCGGCAGTTCTTTTGATATTTATCGAGTGATAAATTGGCGAGAATTTGCACCCAGATGAATGAAGCACATAGGGTGCCTATTTATTCTTTATAAAGGAACAATTTATAAGTATATCAACACCTTACTTTCATAAAATTACTTGCTGTCATAAATATTAATAGAAATAAAAAATAAATATCAGGAATAAAAATATATTTAAGCCTAAATCACAATCCACGGCTCTTAGAACCAGCAAAATACACATAACTACAATTCACAGAACCTTACATCCTCCACCAAATAAAGTAAAAAAAAATACATTGAAAACAACTATTTTCTCAAATAACAGGATAAACATAATTTACTATGCATTAGTAGGTAATAATCCAACTGACCTTGATTGCTAAAAAAATTTATTGCATGGAGGTATTAGGAAGATAAAAACTGTTTTTGCTGATATAATCTGACTTAATAACACACAACAAAAAATATATACTACTGCTCTATGTTTATACGGCTAACAAGTTCGTATATTATTAAACTATAAAATATCTAGATGAAATATAATATTTGAGCCGATTGTTTCAGCGGTAACATTTTTTACTATGTTGGTAACATTTCCCTTATTCTGTAAATAGGAATGTCTAGCAACCTTTCCACAAAATAAAAACATTTAATAATAATACATTTCTTTTTGGTCCTAGAAGATATTAACAGATTTAAAACATAAAAAAACAATATAATACAACACAATATGAATGAAGACAAAAAACAGAACAATTTTTTTTTTATAATCTAAGTAACGGTGCCTATTTACAGTAGTCATGGTAAAGTGCTGAGCAAATATGTATTCAAAAAACACAGACCCTATTTATTAGAAATCAGTACCTGTAAGAACTAAGTTATTAATTAATTGCAAAACGAGTAAGTACATTTTTCTTGTGCACTATTCTAATACGCTAAGTAAGTGTAGGGTCTATTACTCCAGTCTCTAATAGTTAGTTTTTAACCCTAGGGATGACACGCCAAAAACTATTTATTAATATCTATATTTTTAAGCATATATGCCATGAGCTAAGGTTTATTTTCTTAAAGTAATTAAAAATATTAAGATTGACAAACAAAATCCTTCAAATACAAATTTGAGTTCAGTTCTGAACTGACACTCCTGACAAGTACCATAAGACGATAATTATTTAATTTGAATTACCACTAAAAATAAATTGTACTCTTATATTGGACGTAAAATTTTTAATTCTACAATACAACAACGTAAATATTTTACATCTTATGACCAGATAATCTATTTTTACTAAGAATTGAACATTTAAAGGCCTACCTATCAGAAATTATATATCTTTCAAACATCTGTAAATAGAAAGATGTATCAAATAACCATAAATTCCCACACTATAACTACAATTATTTATTAAACTGCTCCTCCTAAAACGCCAAAAATATATTTAGGTACTTTACAGTCACAATAACGCCTATTAATATAAACTACATAAAAGCAAATGTTGGAATACATTTTAGGCGCTGATTACATTGAGTATGTTCCTTTACACGCGGATAAGTATGCGAAGAGTTTATCAGTACATTTACTTTACTAACCCACTGATAAAAGTAGAAAAAAAACTAGATAGCCGATGAAATTTCGACTCATTTGACTCCTACGTTATAACCAGAAAGGTTGAGTAGCTAAGTACTAAGTAATTAAGTAAAATATTGAGTTCCGGGCCGAATTCTACAAACCATTCGCTTTACTGTGACAATGGTATCGTCGCAGAATCTTCTATTTGCACTGAGGTATTGATAGATTGGTCACCTTGACAGTTTCGACACGTGTCCGCCATCTGTAGGCCAAGCACAGGGATTGTTTTCTAGGGTAGAATAGACAATTATGACATCGCATCGTCATACATTGCGTTCATTATTGAAGTTGAAGGAATGAATTTCAAATAATTTACGCATTCGATGACAAAGTGACGTAATTTTTCTCTATTTTACCCCAGACAACAATGCCCGTGCTAGGCCTACTGTCGTTTGTTTCATCAAAGGTAAACTGCCCAAAATATGTTAGAGACCATAACACTCTTATGGTGAAGCGATTAATTTAGTGGAATTCGGTCCCCTGGTTATATAGAAACAATGTAGAGGTACAGATCCCCGGGTTCGTTTTGACGTGACGTCACCGTGTCATCTCATTTTTCGCTTCTATTGTGCGGACCGACCTCAGTAGGTACAAGTGCAAAGTTGAACTCATAAACAGCGCTGGTAAACGATTGAACTAATCTATATCCAAATTCTTAAAAGCCCTTTCAATAGCTTTGTCCCGCTTCTTGTCAGGCAGAGCGGCTATTCTCTGTTCCTCTTCCGCCTTGAAGTAAGGCTCTAGCTCTTGCAGTGTTGCCATACACCGCTTGTGTAAGATCTGTGTGTCGGGAGCGGTACCCCCGTAGTCGGGAGGCAGCGACGAGCGTGGTACCACTGTGTCGTAGAATTTCTCAAGGTCGTCGTTTTTGTTGTGGAGTTTTAGCTGGAATGGAGATTAGAAAGTGTTTGAATGATTTTGGAAATATAACATAGATAGGTAAGGAAGTATATCCATATTTTAAATATGAAAGTATTTCTTTGTTTGTCTGTTACCTTTTCTCGCCTAAACAGCTGACTATGGCAGGAAGGTAGATGGTTATCCCAGGGAAGGACATATGCTACTTTTTATTCCGGAAGAGCGAGTGCAAAGCCACGGGCAAAAGCTAGCATTTAAAATAAAAATGTTTAATTATTTTAGATGTCTTTTTGTGATACTGATTCTACATGCGAAATCACGTGTATTCAATTTAAGGTACAAGGGAGTCGTTATTCTAAGATAAACAGAAGATAGATGCCATCATTGGCGCAGTGGACGAGGTTGCGCCTGCGACGTAGGAGGTTCTGGGTTCGATTCCCGCCTCGGACCAAAAGTTTGTATGAATACCTGGTATTTATTCTGGGTCTGGATTTATACGTATTACAAGTTGCTGCCAGCGGCTTCGCACGCTTTTTCCCGGATAAAAAGTTGCCTATGCCCGTCCCCGGGATACCATCTACCTCTCTGCCGAATTTCACTGAGATCCGTTCAGCCGTTTAGGCGTGAAAAGGTAACAGACAGATAAACAGACAGAGAGTTACTTTCGAATTTATAATATTAGTATTGATGTACCTAGTCATATTAAGGTGGATACTGACCGGCGTTAAGGGGCGTAATTAAAAGTTTAACACAGCGAGCGTTCGTGCTGTAAGTACAGATAAAAATAAAAAAAATATTTCGGTAACAAGAGAGGTTTTAGAAGGGATCTTATAAAAATTTTAGAAGACACTGCGTAGAAAGTAGGTACACTTACCCATTTTTTTTTTAAATATTTTTTTATAACCTATTTGTATTTTCTATTATTATTATTATTTATGTATTTTATTTAGTTAGGTAAGTATTCATCATCATTATTATATTTATTCACTTTAAGTTATTATGAGACACCTATATCTCTACCTTTGTAAAATGAAATAGTACTTATGTTTTGATTTTTAACACTAATTTAAACTTGCTATTTGACTGTCTGTTTTTAAAATTATCATCTATAAAATGTAAATCCGTTATAGGTCGTAAGAAAAAAATATATTATAAGTTTATGTAGAATAAGGACTGTGGATTTTGATAAAATAAATAAAATAAAATAAAAATAAAAAGTAACTTATAAATAAATTATTGGAGTCCCCCTTTAATAATAATAATAATAACGCGTACCGTTCTAGGATGATGCCGTTGTTTCAGGCCCTTGAACCGACAGTCGACGTTAATGTGCAACGACTATCTGATCAGGTACGGGTCATCCAACGCTCAAAATTGTTGGATGACAATGCACTTGATCAACTCCGACATGAAATCCTTAGTGCTCAAATGGTGGACCACCCGCAGTGTAACCGGGCTGTTACGTCGCCACCGCGACAAATCACACAAACACTAGTGATTCCCCAGCCTGATTACGCTATGGAAGAGGTCAGTCACGAGAGCATTGAGGTAAGTACCCAAAATAATGAGCAATTGAGAAGGGCTTTGGAAGATGCGATTCTAAATTATAGACATTCGAATGAAAGACCATGTCTGCCTCGCTTTCCCACCCATAGACGTGGTTTAGCTATAGTGGGGGCCTTGAACCCACTACTAGTCCCATATCTACTGACTGGTAGTGATATTACTGATACGCACTCTATTCTCTACTGTGGGGCTATTGCGGCTTGCCACGTTGCGCGGGTAAAGTTTCCTGACTATGACCGTGCTCCGCGCCAGGCTAGCAGTACTCCTACTTGGCAGCAGAGAATAGAGAGGCGTATCAGTAGGTTCAGGACTCTCATAGCTAAGCTAATTTGCTTTAGGGAGGGCAACCATAGACCGAGGGTTATGCGCTTTGTGACACAGGCTTTTGACGGAACTGAAACTCAACCTCGGGACTATTTAGCCTGCGTCACAGAGCGCATAGACTACCTAAAGCAAAAAGTCTATGCGTGGGCAAGTCGAATAAGGAGGTATAAAAAGCGAGTTGACAGATTTTGGCAGAATCGCATATTTCAAAGTGACCAAAGGAAAGTTTACCGCGACTGGGAGAAACCCGATCTACGTGTGTCCGACGGTCTGGTACCGGATGCCGAAACCGGAAAAATTTTTTGGCAAAGCATCTGGTCCATGCCAGTCGAGCACACGGAAGCGGACTGGATGAATGCGGTAAGTGCTGAGTGTGAAAACATCGAAACTATGGAAGCTATCAACATCTCTCCATTAGATGTAAGTAATGCAATCCGCTCGGCCCAAAACTGGAAAAGTCCTGGCCCGGACGGATCGCATAACTTTTGGCTAAAATGGTTTCGATGCTCACACTCGGTTCTGGCCGCACAATTCCAAGAAGCAATTGAGATCGGGTCCCTCCCACATTTTATGACGAAAGGTGTAACTTTCCTGCTCCATAAGTCTGGTAGTACTGCGGAACCAAAGAATTATAGACCCATAACATGCTTACCCACCATCTACAAGCTGCTTACATCCATTCTGACCACAAAAATTAACACGCATATTGTTACAAACAAAATTTTGGCACCTACTCAGAATGGATGCAGGGTTGGGTCCCGTGGTACAAAGGAACTCCTCCTCATTGACATGGCCATTAGTCAACAGGTCAAACGTGGCAGAGGGAACTTGTCGGCTGCATGGATAGACTATAAGAAGGCTTATGATTCGGTGCCTCATACTTGGCTTGAGAGGGTCTTAGAGTTGTATAAAGTAGATACTACTCTAAGATCATTCTTGGGATCATGTATGAGGCAGTGGACCACTGTTCTTCGTCATCCAGGGAGCCGATTGGATCCAACAACCACCAATGATCTGATAAGAATAAAGAGGGGTATATTCCAGGGCGACAGTCTGAGTCCCTTGTGGTTTTGCCTAGCTCTGAATCCACTCAGTACTCTACTGAAAGATTCAGGAATAGGCTATTATATTATATAACGAGATTAAAAATAAATGAAGTGAATAATAATAATAATAATAATTCTTTATTGCAGACACAATGATCCATATTTGACGTACAAAAAATAGATGTTAATTTTAAACCCAAATATATAAGTACAAAGATTGGTACATAAAAATAGTCTTATTACAATACAATATTTAGGTGGCAATATCCACCCACCGTCTAAATGTCGTTGTATGAATAAGTCTTTCTGCCAGACTTCTGATAATTGAATTATCGCACGAGTCAACTCTGGACATAAATGACGCAATCCTCTTCCGCTGAATAGCGTTGAAAGAGTCTATGCGGGCCTGTGTTAGCATTTCAGAAGCACTACAGAAGCGCTTCAAGCCCATCAGTTGTCTGAAAATGTTATTATAGGCCACGCGTATTCTGTCATGCGTCTTTCTGGTGTAGTCAGTCCAGAGCTGACAGGTGTAAAATGTCTGGCAGAAAGACCTAAACAATGTCAGTTTCACGTCAGGCGACGACCTATAGAACTTCCTTGCGATCATGTTACCTACGATACAGAGTGATCTACGCTGCCGTTCCACATCATCATCATCTTTAAGATTAGATGTCACAATGTGACCAAGGTACTTGAATTTCTCGACTATTTTTACAGGCTGCCGGTTCAGATAGACCTCCGGTACGCTCACCGGTCCCTTCCCGGACCTGAATATCACCATTTCTGTCTTTCCTGTATTATATATTAAATCATGTTCTTTTGCATATCTTTCACAGATTTTAATTAATTTCCTCATGCCTTTAATCGAAGGGCTAAGCAGCACCATATCATCGGCATAGCTCAGGTTGTTGACGTATCTGTCATCCACTCTTAAGCAAAATTTGCTTGTAATAAAGGAAGTACAGGGAATGAAGGCGGTAGCAACGAGCAACGAGACGGATTTTAGCACACGGGCGGCGCAGCGTAACGTATCATGCTCGCTGCGAATGTTACATTACGCCACGTAACACCACCGGGCAGTACCCGGCTTTGTGATTATTTTGAGGCCAGAGGGCAGAGGATGATGGGTGGACCTTCTTATTTATTTAAAGACTTGTTTCTGCCCGCGGCTTCGCACCCTTTGTTTCTATGGAAACGTTTATAAGTGATTACTATTCCATAGGAACTGATTTATGGGATTAAAAAGTAGCCTATGTTTGATTCCAGGCCTAGAACTACCGGTATGCAAAATTTTAGCCTGATCCATTCAGCTGTTTTGGCGTGAACAGGTAACAAAGCATGCATACATCCAACTATTAGTGTAATACGTATTATATTTATTTATAGTTATTGCCCGCGGCTTCACACGCGTTGTTTACATATAAACAATTCTCATGGGATGTATCCTATGAGAACTGTTTTAAGGGATAAAAGGTAGCTTATGTTGCTGCGGCGGCAGATTTGGCCGAGTATCTCAAAAGACGCGAATTTATATGCTGGTCTTGACAGAGCCTACATATTTGCTCCCTTTGGGGTCGAGACCCTAGGTCCGTGGGGTACCGAGGCTCTCCGGGTTTTTAAAAAGTTATCTGAGCGTCTGGTCGAAGCGACGCGTGACCCGAGAGCTGGTGAGTATCTGGCGCAGCGCATCAGCCTTGCCATACAGCGGGGCAATGCAGCCAGCGTCTTGGGTACGCTTCCGACTGGTATTGATATGTATCAGTTGAGTTACCTGTAGATTGTTTGCAACAGTCTGCAGTTAGCTTAATTGTTTCAATTATTATTGTAAATACTAGTTCTAATTTGTTTTTATTATTGAATTATTGTAATATGCTTATTTTTGATTCCGACTTAGAACTGCATCTATCTAAAATTTCAGCCCGATCGGTTCAGTCGCTATGGCGTGGAGAGGTAACAAATATTCACCCGAACATCCAAATATTCGTTATAATATTAGTGTGATCTTAGCCTATCTAGGTGACTGACGTGAAAAAAGTGGCAGTAGTCACATATTTCTTACTAGATAACCTTTCGTTAGCCATAAATTACGTTTACAAACTAGTAAGTTTTTATGGTTTCGAAGATCGGAGATCGGGTTCAAAACCCTTATGCCATCGCTTTTTTTGTCCTTTTTCGTGTTTAATATCTCAGCAACTACAGCAGTGAAACGATAACGTGAAATTTAAAATAATAATACATTTCGTGCGCCTGTACAGATTAAAAGAATAATAAATAAAAAAATTATAAAGAAAATTTTCAGTACATATTGTGATGTCGAAATTTCAAAAGATACTTACAATGTAAAGGGGGGGGGGGTATCAACTGAAAGGTATCAATTTGTAGGTTTCATACTTTTTAAGATATTTTGAAAAAACTCGAAAATTTGAGCCTCTGTAGGTACCTACTCAGAAGTTTGCAAACCGATACATCTGAAATGTAGGTACCTTTAATTTTTTGGTATTCATCAAATAGCAAAGTCTCTAACCAGTACCTATAGAACATATTGGTATACTTGACAACCGTTCAAAACCCTCGGCGCGCGAGTCACACTCGCACTTGACGGATCTTGTTTATTAAGTTTACGATTATTATTTAGGTAAGTAATTAGTATGTCTCTCAAAGTCACCATTGTATTTATTGTTATGTATTAGTGTTATGTGTTAGGATTATTTTAGTTTGTTATAGTTTGTTAGTTGTATATTTGTAATTAGCTCTTGCACCGCCATCCTTTGATCGTCTCTTTTTAAGCTTTGGTCGCCTATAATATATCGCTTCAAGCGATAAGGCCGCCAATTCTGTTACCTATTACCACACTGTTTTATATATAAGTCCTCTGAATAAAGTATTATCTATCTATCTATCAAATTCCTTGTATATATTGTACCAATATACATTACATTCATCAACCGATATCACGTAAACGGAATATTTATAAGAACAGGAATGGAACAGGAAGGCAATTCTCGCCTATTTATCACTCGATAAATATCAAAAGAACTGTCAAATTAGACAGATCTTTCATATAAAATCTGTGAAATTTGACAGTTCTTTTGATATTTATCGAGTGATATATTGGCGAGAATTGCCTTCCAGTTCTTACCATCTACCGAACCAAGTGTATTTAAATTTTTTTGTGGTTTCTGACCGCGGCTTCGCACGCGTTCTTTCTATGGAAACGTTTAAAACTTGTTTCTATACCATGGGAACTATGGGATTAAAACGTAGCCTATGTTTTATTAAAGACCTAGAACTACATCTATGCAAATGATGGGTTAAGGTGTCAGTGGAAACTGATACATTTGTTCAGCACAAGCAAATCCGCGGGCCGAAGCCAGTTAATGATAAAACAATGCAGATGCAATTTGCACCGCAAGTGTGCATTGTTTGTTGATATTAAACGTAATGAAACCATTTTGGATTAGCAAAAAGTTGAACAATTGAAACAATGAGCTGATCATAAAACGTGTGGCCATTGTCTTAGGTTGCCCCATTTCTCGGGCCGCATAAGGACCACCGCACACGGTGTTGGTAATGTTCTCTTTCGCCATTTTGGTGCTGGTGAAATCACAGACATGAGGTCTCTGTTTATCGTTATCTGTTATCTGAGGCGTATAGACTCCTCTAATCTCATATTGAATTATTTATTGCACTAAATAAAACATACAAGAAAAAATATAAAACTAGAGAAGGAATGGCAAAGGCGAGCTTAACCCTAAAAAGAGTTCTCTTCCAGCAAACCTTATTGGGAGAGAGAGAGGCAAGGTTATGTGGGTATCTACGTGTGCACAACATTCATACAGGAAAAGAAAGTGGTATAATCCTCAACTACTTAACTACCGGTGGATATCGTAGAAGTCGACAAGGGAATCTGCCAGAAGATCGGCAGCAGCTTCCTCATTTGTATTTTAAACACTACTTCTGCGATCTGAGGCGTGAGTCTGGCAAAGACGTCGACGACGCGACGTCTCGATCACGTCTCGACTGTTGGTAGTCCGGTAGCAATCGTAAACGTGTCGAGTAGCTGTCGAGCAGGGATGTAATAATTTGGCGTGTTTTAAAAACGATAAACCGACTTCAAATTCCGGCACCTAGATAATTTTCATCTATGTTTCGGACGAACGAATTTACCCCTAGGTCTATGTTCACGTGCAAAAAATTGAGTTTACACTGGCGACATCTAGTTTTAATTCAAGTCAATATTGTAGTAAATATCATTTATTTAATCATTTTATATACAGGTAGGTAGATGTAAGGAAATTACCATTTAATGAAATATTTTTTTTTTATATTGTACACAAAGATGATGAAAGATTACATGTTGAGCTACCTGAAGATACATTGTTTGCAATAGTCAAATCAAATCAAAAATTCTTTATTTCCATAAATACAATAAATGTACTTGTACATCTATGTAGTGTATTGTATTAAGTATAACTGATATATACTTAATACAATACACTACCTCGTGTGTTCATAAGTCTTGAGACACAGTAAAACTAAAATATTTTAGGAGCTAAGTTGAGTATTCATTTATTGGATATTAAAATTAAAACTACTGACATCTAGATCTGTATTTAAAAATAAATCATTCAAAATGGCCGCCTTTGCATTCAATGCAGGCCTTCAAACGCGTGCGCCATTCATCTATGGCGGCACGAATCTTTTCAATGGGAATCCGTTTCGATTATTTAATAAGGGCTCGCTTGAGAGAATCCAGGTTTGGGTGAGACTTTCTGCATGCCCTCAGCTCCAATTCCGTCCATAAAGAATAATCCAAAGGATTCAAGTCAGGGCTTGACGAGGGCCAATCTTCGCTCCGAATGAAGCCTGGCAAATTGGCCTCCAGCCAACGTTGGGTAGTCTTAGCTTTATAGGAGGGAGCAGAGTCCTGTTGGAAAACCCAGTATTTTCCAGCGAATAGCGTATCATTTAATGGTTTAACCACCGCTTCCAATATGTCGGTTTGGTAATTTTGTGCCTTCACCTTGACGCCTTGCTGGCAAAAATGAAGCGAAGTGACCCCCTCGTAGGAAACACCCCACCAAACCATCACACTTGCTGGATGATGAGTGCGCTGGACATTGCGTACAGATGGCTGGACGTCCTTTGAACTTCTGGCGTAAACCTTATTGTTCTGCCAGTTAAACTTTTCTTCCACCGTGAAGATCTTTTCATCGGTAATCAGGATATTTTTTGGATCGTGTCTCTTCAATAGGTTCCGACATCGTTCTAGTCGCAATTTACGAAGACGCTCGTTTAAATAATGCACTTTCCTTCGACTGTAGGCCTTTAGTTTAAGATCATATTTAAGTATCCTGTTCACCGATATTCGCGAAATGTTGGTCTGCAGAGCTAATTTCTTTTGAGTCCGGCAAGAGTTGCGACGAATTCGCTCTCTGATTACTTTGATGTTGGCGGGCGTCCTTACAGACCGCGGGGCCACATCTTCCACGGTCTTCTAAAGAGCCGGTCTCCTTGTACCTCTTTATGGTATAATACACAAAGTTCCGACTACATCCCAAACTTTGGATTTCACTAAAAACTTGCATTGGTTTTTTTCCTGCTTGAAACAGTGAAATTACAGTCGCACGCAAATCTTTTGTTGGTGCCATTTTCACGGAGAATGAAACAAATATTCAAATGTATATTTTTTCTGATTCAAAACATTAGAAATTTAAAATTTTAAAATTTTAAAAAAGGTTGCATGAATTACTTTCTTTTTAAATTAATTAAATAAGTTCGTCTCAAAACTTATGAACACACGAGGTACATAGATAGATATTTTTATTTTACTACACATATAAAACCACCAGAACACCCTGAACAGATATCTGCAGATCGTACAGACATTTGTCCCGCCCGCGGTGGGAATCGAAACCGCAACCTCCTGCGTCATCGCAAGCAGACCTTCGCCCGCCGCGCCACATAGATAGTCTTTTATTAACAGCATTTTTTGTAATATCCTTGAATAAGATTAAACCAATATTATAGGCAATTGCATCAGGTTTTGGGTAAGTAATTTATTTTAGTGCTTTCCATACAAAAATTCCGAGAGTTCCACCTATCGATGTCATCCAACAATTATATCGATATCGACTAGAAAATAGTGAAAATCAGTGAAATTCACACTAGCGTAACACGTGCTTTCGCCGAAAAGGGACAACGAGTGCAATAACAGCGATGAGGAATAGAAACAAGTGACGGTCGTTACGTATCACCAGAGACTAGTAAGTAGTAAAAGAGCAGCAATGTCTATCTATAGCTTTTGGCGAGAATCGTTTTATAATTATCTTAAAGATCACTAGATGTCGCCGCGTGTAGCAAATGGGATTTTTTACTGATTTCAAACAAATTGTGAAGCCATCTTTTTTTGTACGTAAAGCATAAAACTGCCATCTATCATACTTTGTAGACGAAGAATATTGAATAGATGGCAGTGTTATTAATTGTGAGGGAATAATTACCTATTCACTATCGTAGTAAGAGAAGTCTATATTTTATACTCAATCTACGTTCATTAGGGTATGCAGTGCGGCGTTGTCAGCTCACTACATGCGATGTTGCCACTATGATTATCAAAACAAAAACCGAAAACCATTATTTTCGATTTGAGCTCGTATTTATTTGAGTATTGCCTTGGAAATGGTATTTTCAATAGGATTATGGGCAACAAATTAATTTGAATTTCAATTGCAATGGTCAAAGTTCTAATGTACATATTTATTTACATAATTACCTAGGTCCTATTGACCTAGGTCTCACGTTACTATTGATTTTATTATATAGCCGTTACTAATGCTAGAAGAAATTAAAAAAAATTGTAAGCTATTTTATTTCGTACAAATAAAGTTACAGCACTTAATAGTTCAAATTTTGGAAAAACATCGTAAAATCTTGCAAGAATTCTTAAAAATAGCCGAGAGGCTTTTCGAGGTTAAAGAAGCCGCCAAGCTATGGCACTTCGTTCCACCTACCCCCATTACGATATGGCAAACGTTTTGCCGAACACCATGTAAGTATAATACCTAATTCACCTCAATTTGTGTTTTGGCAGGTCAACTACTGACGCCGGTGTAGAGTTAGTAACGCATATTTTTGATGCTTGGGAGAAGTCGCAAGATGCATTAGGCATTTTTTGCGACTTGTCAAAAGCATTCGATTGCGTACACCATGAAACATTAATCAGGAAACTAAATCACTATGGAATAAGGAACAGCTCTTTGGGTCTTCTTACATCTTATTTGAGTAATAGGATACAAAGAGTTGACATTAATGGGAAACGGTCTTCGGGTTCTGTAGTTACAATGGGTGTACCGCAGGGATCTATCCTCGGCCCTTTCCTATTTTTAATTTATATTAACGACCTGCCTCATCTTGTTAAGAATAATCACGAGATTGTATTGTTTGCTGATGACACTTCATTAATTTTTAAAACGACAAGACACGAATTTCGATGATGTGAATAATGCAATCTCAAAAGTAGTCCATTGGTTTAATGTCAATAATCTTTTGCTTAACGAAACCAAAACGAAATGTATTAGATTTATTCTACCTAATGTTAAACAAGTTCAGGCTGATGTAAATGTAAAAGGAGAAACGTTAAAAATTGTAGAAAGTACCGTTTTCTTAGGAATCACCTTAGATAATAAACTTCAATGGGGCACACACATAGATAAGCTATCGAGAAGACTTAGTTCTGCAGCATATGCTGTCAAAAAAATACGTCATCTTACAGACGTGGATACATCTAGACTTGTTAATTTCAGCTACTTCCATAGTATTATGTCTTATGGTATTCTACTGTGGGGGAACGCTGCAGATATTAACACCGTATTTGTGTTGCAGAAGAGGGCTGTTCGTGCTATCTGTAGTATGGGTCCCAGAGAATCCCTGCGTGATAAATTCAAAGAAATAAACATAATGACAGTACCATGTCAATATATTTATGAAAACCTATTGTACACTCATAGAAATATCAATCGGTTCCCTAAAAATAGCAAAGTACATAATTTGAATACAAGGAATAAACATAAACTCGCTGTGCCCACAACTAGACTACATAAAATTAATGTATCTTTTAAAGGGCAATGTATACGCTTCTACAACAAAACTCCTAGTGAGTTGCAAAAATTATCAGTAAATAAATTCAAACAAATTGTCAAAACCTTCCTGTGTAAAAAGGCCTACTATAAAATATCAGATTATCTAGAGGATAAAAAAGCGTGGGACGGAATTTGCTCCAACTCGAAAAATAACAACTAACAGGCTAAAGGTTTCTTCGTCGCTTCTTTACTTTAGTCTACGTACCGAAGCGACTGAAATCAAAAATATCACTTTATTTCCGTGTCAATGTTAAATTATTAAGAATTTGACCTTTTCTAAGTATACATTTATTGTATTTATGGAAATAAAGAGTTTTTGACTTTGACTTTGTTTTATTTCTAAAATAAATGTTTAGGGGAAAACAGAGGGTGAAAACACTGAAGAAAGGAAGGAAGGAAGGAGGTTTTCGTTGTTTTGTTTATGGAGGATGTTTTGCGTGGTGCGTTGCGTGCGTTTTTTTTTCTGTATTATTTCGATTCCTTTAAAATACTGACCGTACCTACTGGACTCCGTTTTCTAAGCCTCTGTCTAAGATACTTGTTTTATCTAAGACACTTACTTTTGTTTTTTTGTACCTACAATTACCAATTACCAATTGTCTTCTCCTTTTTCATGTTCGTGTATAATTTTATAGGATTATAATAGTTTAACGCAGTAGTTATACCAGGTTTTACGTACATTAGCTACACTGAAATTATTTCAGTAACAATTTTGCATTGGGTAGCATTATTTTATTATATAAACCCATAGTGAAACATGGTGTGAGGTAAATCTTCATTCATGAAATAAGCATTAAGTTTAGGAACTGATAATATTTTAAATAGCGCGCGATTACTTGTAGAGAATCCGCGTCTAATAAGGCGAGGCAGAGCGCGCGGCGCGTTTATTTCAGCGTCATCTAGTAGATAAATGCTACTTTAAGTAATAAGCAGTAATACTAAAACACTAAGCCCTCTATGAACAAACAATAAACTTGACTTGTATCTGTTAAATAAAACACAATTTACTAAATTTAATTTTGTGAGCGCCAAAACTTATTGAAAATTAACTATAAATTATAGTATGCATTTTACATGCGTTTGTTCAGATCTGTTGACTTTACCTCTTGCTTTGTAAAAATTCTGGTTATGAAAAGACGCCATCTAGATTTAACCAGAATTTCGAGAGAACGCAGATTTGTATGGAGAATAACTGTCTATATTACTTTACTAGTCTCTGGTATCACCAACCACTAAGCCGACCTCTTCTTTAATTGGTAAAATTGTAATTATTTTACTAACCGATGAAGTATTATTCCGTCCTTTTGGTCGTTTAAATTTCTAGATGAATTTCCACACCACTTCACTGCACATGTAGTCATTTTATCCTTTTTGCTAACACAAAACCAATTTTCACTAGCGTTAGAAAACAAAAACATAAAGAAGCTCACGGGTCGAATCTGAAGCCGTGCTTTGAAGTGGCGATTTATATCTATGCATTTGCATCGATGTGTTGTTCGCGGTTGTCGTCTTTCATGCGGAATCTATTGGGGGTAATCTGTGAGTACTACCTACATGTTAAAATAACGAAATAAATAAGCAATTTTGGCGCTATGTTTTGGTAATATAAAGAACTTCACGGTCTATGGTAGTTGTAGTTGCATTACTAAAAGATGGTGTAAGAGTCGCGATTCTGCTAAAAATAAAAAAAAATACTATTTACGTTTTATTTTAGGTGCCTACGTATTATTTATCACTTTATAACACTCCGGTAAAACTGCGGTAGGTACCTATTTATCACTAAGCCGATTTATCACTAAACATTGGTCACAGGTAGGTAGTGTGGATATTTCTTTAGGTACCAATGTAATTCTTAAAATCTAAGATTTTTATGTCGATTTTTTGATATTCTTTGAGTCTAAGTTTCTGCTACTGTTTTCTCTACCAAAAGAAAAATCCAAGAAATAACACAGTCTACTGTCATTTAGGCAGACATGGATCATGTGTGGAGGATACACCATGTAAGATTGTACCATCTACAAATTATTTCGATCTGCAAATATTTGTTCCGGGTGTTCTGGGTATTTTCTATATATAATAAAAAATGTCTATCTATGTTATGTATTGTATTAAGTATATCAGTCATCTAGTACCCACAACACAAGCTCTGCTTACTTTGGGGCTAGATGATGCTGTGTGGATTGTCCAGTACTATTTATTAATTTATTTATTTCATTGCTAATTAATTAACAAACTCCAAAATAAGGAACATAGTTCTTAGAAAACTAGCCGCGTCATACCTCTATTATTACAAAAATAATAAAGATAATAGAATATCTCAAATCTTCATTTCAAATTTATTACAATTCGTTACAATTTATTTTTTTATTTTCAATATGAAAAACAAGCATTTTTTATAGAAGCTTTTGCTTTTGCTTTATTTATATAAGCATTTTCATACATTATTTGTACCTTTAAACTGTTTTATAATATTTTACTCATAAATATGTACATTTTTGCGTTAGTAACGTAAGCATCATTCGGACTCGCAATTCACGTCAAAATCTGTCATTTTCCTAGGGATTTTTACATCACTTTACGTTAGTAACGTAATGCGATCGAGAGCGTAGTTCCATATCCACACGATAGAGGAGCTGTACCAAATTGTATGGAAAAGGATAAGTCACAATCACGTCTCGTTACTAACGTCAGATGGGACATAGAGGTACATTCTAGGAATGTAGGATCTAAGTATCCTAGACATAATTCTAGAGGGTTACTTATTTTAAGGTTTTAAGGTTGCCTGGAAGAGATCGCTGTTAGCGATAAGACCACCTATTGTATATTATCATATTTTTTCTGTGTTTATTTCCATTATTTGGTGTGCAATAAAGAATATTTGTATTGTATTGTAAGCATTTTAAACATGTCGAAATGTAAAATAAATATTATTGCAAAATACAGCTTTCTAGTACCTACATAGTTATATTCTCTGAGGTAAGGCCCACGCCTTAGCTCACACAAACTGACTGAAGAACGGACATGGCAAAGGGTTCCTTGTTGACTAATGAACCCTAAATAAAACCGGTACAAGTACGAGAATCTTCCGCGAAAGATCCGCGCCATCTATTGAGTTCTAAGGTAAATAGGGTTCATTTCCTATTGGAAAGTTGTCCAACACTAAAAAAAACATTCCTATAAATGTTTTTTTCTTCTGCTGACATGAGCCATAGTCATACACTGGTACGCCATTGCGTACGCTACGCAGTTGCGAGACTTTTGTAAGTTTGGGAGAGTTTTCAGTTATAAAAAAAAACATAGTATAAAGAGTGAAATATAAGACCATTCCCTCACCATATCAGAGAACTTCTTGTCCATAAATGGTTTGATAAGCAACATCAGTTTGTCCATGACAGGTTCCGTGTTCAACACGTGGATCGCCTTCATCCTGACTGGGAGAGCTTCTTGCACGTACTGGAAGAACTTACGGAGGGACCTGGAACGAGGCATGGTGGCGTTAGAAAATAGATGTAATTTTTGTAAAAATATCTATTATGCGCGTTTATTTTCTTTGACTTAGTGCAAGAATGCTGTATTTCATAGACACGTAATCTGTCAGCTCGATAAATATCGAAGTCCCAATATTTTTGAGGAGTCGATAGATTCGCATCACTATTTTTAAAAAGATACAGTCTATGAATTACTGCATACTTTCATTCTGCCAAAGATAAACGCGAGGACAGGGTATACAAGGTACCACGTTATTTGTGTACTAAGCGGAAAGAGGGTGGTCTACCACCCCATTTTCTGTTCTAGAACTTTCCAGGTTCAAGGTTTTTTACTGAAAAAAAGACCTTGAAACTTTCATCCACAATATGTCATATGTGTAATATGTATGTAAGACCCTAACATCAACTGTTCATCAGTAAGGTTCTTGACCTCAAATTGTCACCGCCCATACTTACGTATACAAATTAAATGTGTAAAGTCTATCGCCAGCCCTAGCGCCCATTGGCGCGTTCCTGTTACGTAGGCGTAATAGGTACGTTACGTGAGTCATTTGAGACGACCGCGGCGAGTAGCCATCTATTGTTTAGCCATCCCCACAATTTTATTTCATTACAGTATTTTAGGGTTATTCCGTACATTTTTCGTCTAGGCTATTATTGTTTAATGTTTATCTGTAGGTAGGTATGTTTGTTTCGTGGTAGGTACGTCTACGTAGGTACCTAATAAAGATTATTTATCGATATTTTTATAAAAGTTACGCGATAAATAATCTTCAGTAATGTTAGAAAATCGCTAAATTTTAAAACGTGCTATGTACGTGCCTAGTTTTATTTTTAGCATGAATGAATGTATAAGGAATACATTTGCACATGAAAATTAATAAATAAATCTTATGAACTAAGGTAAATCTAGTACAAAAAGGCGGCCCAGTTAAAGGAACCCTAAAATTTTGTCGGTAAAATGGTGTGTTTGCGTTAGTGATAGGGTTGTCGCTTTAGTTAGCGTTTGAGATAAGTTTATTTTTAAAACAAAGTATTTCTGAAAAACAACCATGCGGATCAGTTGGGTATAGGGTGCACAACAACCCAGTTTCGGCTTGGTACATGAATAACGTGGCACCTTGTAGACATGTCTCGCATATACTACACCAATTAAAAATATTATTTAGTAAACAGATTACTAGAAAATAGGTTTTCTAAATAACTTTTGGGTGTTTCTTTCGCTTTACCCCTTTTATGTGTAATGTACCTCTCCTATTCCGGTGTATCATGAAATCCTCTTTTATACGCTATATGCATATGTTTTAAATAGGTATTTTAATGGTTCACACAAAAAAGCGAGGGTTTAATTTAGAAGATGGACAGATGCATATTTTTGCTACTGCACGGATCTAACTCAATGCATAGGATGTAGTTCTAGAAGCTATTCTTCAAGCCTCCTAACGGCTTTATCTACTATGTGTATTGTCGAACCTTGATCAAACGAAATGTGCGGATACACGACATAATACATATTTATCGATAAAAATCGGAAAAAAAAATATTTGTTAGCTATCTCAAAAACAAAGTCGATTTAATTATTTTTGAAAAGACTACTTCATCTAGTTTTTTCTTCGTTTCTTTTTGAGTAAACGGTGTATTTTATTAGCTTATTTTCCTCAATGCATATAGTTACACGTAAAGCCACACTGCGCGTTGTTCTTAAGTAAGTCTTTAGTAAGTACATCGCGATCGTTTCGATTCGCCGCGGCAATTACTTTTTGCAATAACTAAAAAAACGATAATAATTTTATTTTTGGTATGTAGATCAAAAATAAAATAACATTCTAAAAAAAATATTATTTTTACTAGGCTTTTGTACCGAAATTGTATTTTTTATTTATTTTCTTAGCTAGGTAGACTATCTAGCTTTCAAATGAGACTTCCTCGAATAAAATACACCGATTACTCAAAAAGAAACGACAAAACTAGATGAAGTAGTTTTCATTTAAAAAATAATTAAATCGGCTTTGTTTTTGAGATAGCTAACATATAAAGTTTTTTTTCCGATTTTTATCGATAAATTTATGTCGTGTATCCGCACTTTTCGTTCGATCTAGGTTCGACAATACACATTGTATATCTATAGGCAATTTTTTTCCGGAAATAGCATCAAAAGCCACACGCAGAAGCAGGAAATATGTAGGTACTCATAATTCCACGTTTGTTTAATTTAATTAGGCACTTTATTTAAATGCCTTGCGAACAGGTCAAGAATATTCCGATTGTCCTATAAATTTATGCGACAATTATTCCGGTTCCTTAACATAATTTATTACGAAATTTTCTAGATATTTTCTAGTACAATATATATCATTTATTAGCTAGACTAGCTAAATTAGCTAGGCTCTCTATTTAAATGAAATTTGTTTATCGATTTGGATTTAAGTAACCGATATAGGTCTCAGAATTAGCAGGCTGAAATGGCAGTGGGCCATAAAGCTCGCAGAATAAATAACCGTTGGGGAGTAAAGGTTCTCGAGTGGCGACCGCGATGCAATGCGAAACGGAGTGTGGGAAGACCTCCCACTCGATGGACCGACGACATTGTAGCGGTCGCAGGGTGTCGATGGATGGAGGCGGCTCAAGACCGCTATTTGTGGCGTCGTTTTGGGGGGGGCCGTGTTCAGTAGTAGTGATATACGGGCTGATGATGATGATCGGATTTACACTTAATTAATGTATAAATTTAAATATATCTATTAGTAACCGGATAATGCGGATATGAATATAGATACTGTCATAATACAAAGTTGTTAAGAATTAATATAAAATTTTAGGTATGCTGTACACAAACTAGATATTTTTTATTGATTTAAATTCTAGCGCCTTGATTTACCGTGTAAATTAGCATACCAATAGAATAAACACCTTGAACTTTGACTGATCGCTCATGTATTAAAGCTGATTTAAGCAAAATGATAGTCTAACAAATGCCTCCGATCCATATCGGAGGAAAAAAAGGCGGAACAAACAAAAAGCTATGTATTGACCAACAGAAAAACAAAAAAACTGTCCCAAACAATCCAGTTAAGTAAAATCGAAGTTTAGCAAACGTAGGCAGTGTTTTGTATAATTATTTTATACGTATCTAAAATACTATCGCTATGCAGCACCTACAGCTTAATGTTTGATTTTCAGTGATGTAAGGTGAAGGCTTATAATTAGTTTGTGTTCTCAAGCCCGTTGAGGCATACAACAGCCTTAACTTATATTGATGGACGACGAGCTTTGGTAATGCTATGATATTTTTTTACGAAATGTTGTTATTTCTTTATACTTAGCTATATCACATTTTTACCTTTGTCTTTCCTTTTGAAAGCTAGAAAAATATAATTATTTACATATCTGGACCAAATTTTAATGTATTTACCTATTTATTTTCTATTTCTCTTTATTTTCTAATACCATCGTTGTTTATTTTTTATAAATACATTCATTATCAGTACATGCTGGAAGAAGGCCTTAAAAAAAAGAAACTAATTTTTGCGGAGCGCAAAATAAAAATACTTACGATAAACTGACTCTTGTGAGATGACCGAATTTGACACCCCTCATGTCAAATAGGAAGATGTACCCTGGCTGTGGACCTCGCTTTGATAGGCATGCGTCTGAAAAAAGTTACCAATTTAGTAGAAATTGTATTTAGCTGGCAGCACTGGGAAAGGCGAGAATTTGTGGTTAGAGTATTATTTGACCATTTGCTAGGAGGCATTGGACGGTTAGGTACCTACATAACTACGGCTTGCTCCGCAGAGCAGAATCTCACCGCGCGATTTTTTTTCGCGCGGATTAATATCCTCGCATTGAATCTAATCTTACGCACGGCGAATAAAATTCCTTGCGCACTTCAAATCAATGGACAACAGAACAAAAATATTGTGTTGCCTCTTAAAATTAATAAAAGACGATTCATATTTTAGTCGCTTCTTTACTTTAGTTAACATACCGAAGCGACTGAAATCAAAAATATCACTTTATTTCCGTGTCAGTGTTTAATTATTAAGAATTTGACCTTTTCTAAGTGTACATTTATTGTATTTATGGAAATAAAGAGTTTTTGACTTTGACTTTAACTTTAGTTTTGAATGATTATTTCTAGTTCGGGGAGAAGGAGGAAGCTAAGGACAGGGACATTAGAGATTGGATAAGACCTTGTAGGACATTAGAGATCTTTTTGAAATCGGAAGTTGATGGGTCTGGTCGGTTTTGAAATTTTTCACAAGGCATCTTCAGGGAAAACGTAGCTGTGGCAAGTCTGTTTTGAAATTTACAGTGCATTTTTTTTTAATAATATGGTCTAGTAATGTCACATTTTAAATAATGTTAAATACACTAGAGTATAATTACAATCTAGCTATACAATACAATTGGCTAATGGGTAATTTAGTTTTAACGTATCTTTATAACAACATATTACTAAGAACGTGTCTATTGGCACTTTTCTTATTGTCTCTATACTTAAGGTGAAGACACTTTGTTCATGTGTTCTTTAAGACACCACTTATGCACTACAATTATTACTACACTAACTAAATACTAAAGGTTTTGTTCTTCTCACTATGTCCGTGTTGTCGAGGAGCTGGATTGCCTCGACGTTCACATGATGATGAAGCCTCTGTTCGTGAACCTCTGCGTATTTTGACTGTGCCGACAAATTCAATATTTAGCTGCCGATGAATATCGTCATTTCTTACGTACCAAGGAGCATTAACAGTTGTTCTGAGTACTTTGATCTTTGTATGATTGCTACATTTGCCCTTTTTGTACAGCCCCAGAGCTGTATTCCATAGGTCCAGATTGGCATGAGGACTTGTTGGAATAGGAGTTTATTATGTACTGCTAAAGTAGAATTTCTTACAATCAGCCAATACATCTTTTTGCAGCGGATCTCTAGCTCCTCATTTTTCTTCTTGACGTGAGCTTTCCAGCGTAGCTTCGCGTCTAATGTCATGCCCATATACTAAGCTGTATTTTCACATGGTATTATGGCCCCGTTGATGAAAGCTGGATGATCTCACTCATTTGCAAGTTGATGTGACTCGACTTCGAATTATTTAATTTTATTCGCCAGGTTTTGGTCCAGTTGTGTATTTTATTAACCGCAACTTGAACCTTTTCGGCTGCCTCTACATGCGTTTTTCCAGTGGCTATTATAGCAGTGTCATCGGCAAAAGTTGCGATGGTGTTGCTTTCATGTTCAGGGATGTCAATTATGGGTATAGGACTGGAACCAATACACTTCCTTGTGGCACTCCAGCTTTGATTTCTTTTATTTCAGAGTAAGAATCCTCTTGCCTTATTCTAAAGGTTCTTCTAGACAAATATGATTTAAGAATTTCTACGTATTCTATTGGTAATATACTATTTAGCTTTATTATTAGGTCTGCATGCCATATTTTGTCGAAGGCTTGTGCAACATCCAGGAAGATTGTAGTACAGCCTTCTTTATTTTTCCAGTGTTTTCTCAACTAGATTCGTTATTCTGTGGACTTTTTTCAGTGCATAGTGCGAATTTAAATCGCACCTCAGCGCTGTGGAATCTACGGCAAAACACAGATTTAGTTGAGGAATTATATCCGCGCGGATTTTTTTCCGCAAGAGCAGCTTCATACAATTCCCATATTTTGTAGAATCCTGCGGAAACGCGCGGTGAGATTCAGTGCGGGGTGAGTCTAAGGCTGGTGTTCAGTTCACCAAAAGATAATAGAACAATTACCAGCTCCGTTGGTTAACTTTGACTTATGTCAAAACGTCAAATAAAATTTAATTGCCAAATATATTGTTTAAGAACACATGCCTAAGTGCTTTGTTGCTCTAAAAGTCTAGAAAACAGTTCCACAAACTTAATACTTATGGTTGAATAAACGTCAGTTTTAAATTCTAAAAAGTCGTTTAGTTGCATACCTCTTGTTCTAGAACGCCAAGGCAACTTTGTCGATACTTTAGTACCTATTTTAAAGAGCTTAAGAGAAGCTTTACAGTTCCATTAGTAGGTTTTAATAAAATAGGTAGAGCCATGTAAAAACAATATCCTAGTATACTTCTATTTACCATTATTAAGAAAGAAAATTACAATCAAATAATAGAAACAAATTAGAACTAGTATTTACAATTGAACCAATTGAGCTAACTGCAGACTGTTGCAAGCAATCGACAACCTAGTAATGACATTCAAACCGATCAAAAATAAGCAACCATGGCATTTAAGAGTGATTTCAGATTTATTTATTTAACCATTTCCTTAAATAATATATCATTGCTAAATTCTTAAAAATTAAGTTATGTTTTATATTGAAACTAGCTGCCACCCACGGCTTCGCACGCTCTTTTCCGGGACAAAAGTAGCCTATGTCCGTCTCCGGGATACCATCTACCACCCTGCCAAATTTCATTGAGATCCGTTCAGCCGTTTAGGCGTAAAAAGGTAACAGACAGACTGAGTTTCTTTATAATTTATAATAATAGTATGGATTGATATTGCAGCTATTTTCAAGGGTTAGCATCTTGGCTGTGTTGATATGAGTTTCTGCTAATATCGTAAGTAGGTTAGGTACCTATTATCGGACACATTAAAAGCCTGTTAAAGATGCGAGGTCATCATTGCCAACAGTCTCGACCGTTACATATGCTACCCACATTAAGCGACGCAAAATTGGCTTAATTCCGGTAAAATATGGAGTAGAAACTTCGGAAATCGCGGCCTTTACTCTTTCTTTTCCAAGCGATTTTACAATTAAAACTTTACTGACCGAAATTATACTGTTTCTGCGTCAATAAGTGTGTGATGTTACCTTTAGGCATATGTTTTTACCTTTACATACAGTGACTTTTTGAGATGTGAGTGGATGGCAAAATCCGAAACCGATTTAGAAACGATTTAGAGATAATAATAACTCTAATACAATTTTTTTTGGTAACCAGTTTTCATCGTTAACATGTAACTAATAAAAGGAACAATTCCGTAAGTACCTAATAGATAGATAATGCTGGACAATCCACACAGCTCCACACAGCATCATCTTGTCAATCAACTCCTTCAAATTTAAACTGAAGTCCTATTACCTATCTTCAGCTACCTGAAATCTTCCTTCTTTTTCTCCTCCTTCTGTAGCTCCAGATGTGGTTGTAACTCCATCGGTGATCAGATTTTGTGGTAGTATATTTCTGTGGAACCTTTTGTATTAAGATATTTATAGGTATACTTGTAGGTTAGCTCCTCTAAGTTAGTTTTGTATTGTTTTATATTGTATGTAGTATGTATTTTAAGAATTTTTATTTTTTATACTGTTTGTTTGTGCTCTACCAACACTTTGTGTACTTATATCTTTTTCTACATCCCTAGGTTGCCTGGAAGAAATCGCTCTCAGCGATAAGGCCGCCTATTGTACTAAGTATTTGGTAAATGTAGATATAAGGTTTATAATATGTTATTTTTTTAAGTACAATAAAGTGTTCATTCATTCATTCATTCATTCTTGACACAAAACCTTAATGAAGTATACCAACACCAAATCCTTCCTCATGACATGACTCTCTGCGTCCGTTGGTGAAAACCGTATGAAGATCCGTTCTGTCCGAGGTTGTTGGGCTTCAGAAAGATGTAATGTATACACGCGGCGGGGAACTTTGCTTTATAGTGAACTAGCGGCTGCCGGCGGCTTCGCACGAGGCTTAATTATAATGAACAAACACGAGGGCATTGCTGTAGTCTTTTAATCAATAAATCTCACTAAAGTACGTCGTAGCAAGCCCGCCAATACAATACAATACAAACGTCACCGGTCTGACTATGACTTAGGTCGGTGGACCTAATTGCACCTAATTTGAGCCTTCCACTTTCGAAAAGCTCATCATCTCCCCTTTTTTACTTAGATCGTAGCATAAATGCCTTTGTTTACAAAACTATCTTGGATTCTAGAACAGTGTACCTATAGGTAAACTATCGCCTCAGTAAAGCTAAAAAGCTTAAATATATAAATACAGAAATATTTATTGTGTACATTTTATAAGGTGGTACAAGTTTAAGTACTACTGGTTTTAACAGATTTCAATCTTTGTAACTATCGATACAAGGTTCAATTTTCTTTTCCTTTCCAAAACCAGGGTTCAACTCCCGTGCCGGCACCCCCAACCCTTATTATGTGCAAGTCGCTAACTTCATTAGAGCAGTAGGATCAATACGAGTACGATCTATTAATAGAACTAACTGTGTACATACTGTGGCAATGAATGTCGCATCCTTATCGCGAAATCTACCATTTTGGTAGAATTTTATTAGGTACATGACTGCCAATGCCATTTAGGTGCTTCCGCTTTAGATACACTTTATTTGTATGCAAGTTGTGTATTGGACTTCTTGGCAAAGCTTACTAATGCCACACCACACGTAAGTTACAAACTTACGTGTGGTGTGACATTAGTAAGTTTGAAGACATTGAGTATTTTTTTATAGGCATGATTCTAATGGGAAACTGCAAACCTCTGCTCCGTCCGTCCACTGCTTTTTGCTGTTTGGTGAATGACCGAATGAAGTATTTCATATACACAGTTACTTTTGACACATAACATTGTAACGAACATAATATTATATAAAAATAAAGATCACAAGGAATTATAAGGATTATAAGGAACACATTCATTCATGCTAAAAATAAAACTAGGCACGTACGTAGCACTTTCTAAAATTTCGCGATTTTCTAACATTACTGAAGATCATGTAGGTATCGGGTATTTATTGCGTAACTTTTATTAAAATATCATTTTAAATAATCTTTATTAGGTACCTACATATAGACGTACCTACCACGAAACAAATATACCTACCTACAGATAAACATTAAACAATAATAGCTTCGAAGAAAAATGTACGGAACCACCGTAAAATACCGTAATAAAAAAAATTGTGGGGATGGCTAAACAAAACATGGCTACTCGTCGCGGTCGTCTCAATGGCTCACCTAACGTACCTACTACGCCTAGGTAACAGGAACGCGCAAATGGGCGCTAGGTCTGGCGCTAAACTCTGCACATTTAATATGTATACCTAAGTATGGGCGGTGATAATTTGAGGTCAAGAACCTTAGTGATGAACAGCTGATGTTAGGGTTGGTCACTTACATATTGTGGATGAAAGTTTCGAGGTCTTACCCTGCAAAGTGCTAGGACAAAAAATGTTCGTAGGAAGGGGGTAGACCACCCCCTTTCCGCTTAGTACACCAATAACGTGGCACCTTGTATATTAAGATATACAAGGTGCCACGTTATTGGTGTACTATGTAGGCATATATATTTCACTATTGTCTTCTATTGACATTTTTAAATATCTTTAAAAAAGTATAATGTATAGTAATTAGTAACTAATTTTGCATAGTCATAATAAAATTAGCACTAGTGCATTCTATTTATGTGCACTGCAGTGTGCGAGCAAACTTGTTATAGCTCACCAACCGAAACAATAGAACTGACTGCCCGTCACTTTATAGCTACTAAGTCACTAAACTTACATTGCAATAGCGCTTTGCAGTTCGCACGCTAATATGACCCTTATTTTTATGGGATGAGAATCATTACTTTGCCGTAACATAGTTATACTTATTAACTAACACGGAAGCGGCTTTGTCTGATTAAGTACCGTCATAAGGATTAAATTCAAATGTACTTATTTACAATGACACTCAAAATTGTGGAAGAGCCAAGCATTATTCTAAAATATTGACGATGTTCAATCTTTATGTTGCGAGTCTAAACTCGCAATCGTCGTCGTCGTCATGATACAAATAAATAAAACCCAGAAGCCTTGCTTATGTTGACTGTACTAAAATTATGTGGATGTGAGTGGGAATAATTTTTTTACTTTAATAAATGCTGTTGGATGTGTTTGGGAATCTTTTTTGGATGTGGTGGGAATAAGCCATTTTCTTTTAGCGATGTTATTTAGATAATGTGATAATTATATTATGTTTGCATGTAAAATCGTCAATATTGGATAAACAACTTTGTATTTAGCCATTACTGAATAATGATGTAGGTCAGACAGCATACATATTGATTATTAATGATGATATTGATATTACCTTTTATTCGTAATCTACACGTACTGATCCTATCCATCCAAAGGTTGCCTGGAAGAGATCGCTGTTAGCGATAAGGCCGCCGATTGTGCCACATTATATATAATTAGTATTAAGTTCTTGTTTTATAAGTGTATTGATGGTGCAATAAAGTGATAATCTATCTATCTATCTATCTACACCCTTGAGTTAGGCCAAACGATTTGACATCGTAAAAATTAGAAAAATATCGTTAATCCGGGTTTTTGAAAATCACACTTGAGTCAAATGACACTTGAGTCAGGCCAAAAGACTTGATATTGTAAAAATAAGAAAAAAGTCGTCTATTTTGAATTTTGAAAATTACCGTATTCTTAATCTACACCCAAACGATACCCTATAGATTAGAGACGATAGCCAATTTTTTTCTAAAGTTCCTCAACATTAGAATAAACCGCCAAGCGCGAGTCAACTCGCACAAGAGGGGTTCCGTACCGTAAAAATGAGGCAACTTCTTCAAAGAACATCAAATTTTCACTTGTATTACGACCCCTTAAAATTTTCAACTTTATTATATTTTTGTATTTTTTTTTTGTATTTGTTAATACAGTTCAAGAGTTACTTATTTATAGAAAGTTTCATATGTCTACCTATAGTGGTTCAAGAGATACAGCCTTGACAAACAAAGAGCAAAAATAGCAAAAAAAAACACGTTTTTTGTATGGACGCCCCCTTTCATTTGGATTTTTATTTTATTTTTGTTATTTTTTGTTATAGCGGCAAGAGAAATAGGTACATATTCTCTGAAAATTTCAACTGTCTACCTCTTACGGTTCTTGAGATAGAGCCCTGTGACATACGGACGGACGGACGGACGGACAGCGGAGGCTTATTAATAGGGTTCCGTTTTCACCCTTCGGGTGCGGAACCCTAAAAACGGCTATCTTGGATTTCGAAAATCACCTCATAGTCGAAAAAGTCTAATATTATTATTGTGTAATCTAGACTCTAGACTAGAACTAAAGCTTGTATGTAAATGTGAATTGACGCAATTTGATAGACGTCATTGATTGATTATGAATATACATAGTGTTAATGTTAACAGGGCCATCCAAAACACAAAAACCTTGTGAAACATGCAAGCGTAAGTCACTTGTTGTGGGTTCCGTTGATGTTTTTATATTCTACTAGATGACCCGGTGTACTTCGTATCCCTAACGACATTAAAACTCTCCCCTCGCTAAAATGGCTGAAAATTTTAATCGGTAATGTCAGGCATAGCCATTTTCATAAATTGTTGTTTTTACTATCTGCCTCGTAATTTTTCCATATTTTCTCACCGTTAAAACCTTCCCTGGACTACGACTAACATTTCAAAACCAAAATTAGCTAAACCGGCCCAATTTAGAACTTTGACATAATCATGAGAAAACATTGCTGAAGCGCTTTACAAAATAAACCATTATGAATTTATGGAATAATCCAAACTTTTTTACGAGGTTTTAAGCCGAGATCAGCATATTATGAATTATATGTAAATCAGTTGTCAGACTCAATTTTAGTATGATATAAGCGCGCCTTCGCACGCGTGATTCCGAAATAAAAGTAGCTATTAATCTTATTATTAATTATAGTATTAAACTACATCTATGTATGTTAAATGACAACCTGATTCGTTCAGTAGTTTCGGCGTGAAGAGGTAACAAACATTTTGGCTGTTTGATACCTCTCTGTGCCAACACTACACTAAAATTTAAAATATGTGACGTGACGACAGTTTGATGTGATAGTTTGGTGTGACAATATGTTAGCATATTTACAAAAATGGTATATATCCTAATCCCAAGAACTATGCCGGTCTCGTCAGAGCCTACGCATGGAGCCGAGACGCTAGGTCCATGGAGTACCGAGGCTCTCAGGGTTTTAAAAAAATATCTAAGCGTCTAGTCGAAGCGACGCGTGACACAAGAGCTGGTGAGTATCTTCCGCAGCGCATCAGCATTGCCATACAGCGGGGCAATGCAGTCAGCTTTCGACTGGTATTGATATGGATCAGTTGAGCTACCTGTAGATTGTTTGCAATAGTCTGTAGTTAGCTCAATTGTTTCAATTGTGTACAAGTTATAATTTGTTGCTATTATTTGATTATAAGAACTATTAAATACATACATTTTGACCTGTCTATTATGTTGCTACATTCCCACCAGGTGTAACATGTACCTACCTATTACGCCTGGTGAGAATGTAGTTGTAGGTACCTCGGCTTGAGTTTAATCCAACCTCAGGAGCTAGCATAAAATAAATGCAAGAATCTAGAAATTAGGAACAACATTGATGTCTTGTTCTCGTATCCCACTAGCCCTATTACAATACGGGAGAGGTAATTTGTTAACTCGATAAGTTTTCATCAAAACTTTAGTTTCCTACAGTTTAATGTTATCCATTATTAAAAAAAAAACATTTTATAAGCGCCATTGCGCCAAACAGATGAAATAGCGTTCGCTTTAAAAGACACGGAACTCTAAAAACTTAACAATCCGGTTTAATAATTAGTTGATCAAATTCAATATTTTCCTTGTTTTGTTTTGAACTCGAATTAAACTTCGGTAGGTTGTATGTCACTTTAGACTTATATCTATTTCTTAAATATCTAAGCCGTCACCAGTGACGGCACTATCCGACACGAGTGCCCAGAATTAATTATATTTTTAAGAAATAGATATGAGTGTAAATACTCTAAATACTAGTTGTAATTGTTGTATTATGTTATTGTTATTTTCTATGTGCTAAATAAACCATCATGCCTGACGTAATAACTTCAACTGCCGCGTTTATTCTGCTAAATTAGATTTTTGTCTGGCTTCGAATATTATTTTAAAATCGGAACCTACCTAGTCCTTTCTTTAGAGAAGTTGTGATTAGGTATCTACCTTAATTAAAGGACACAACGAACAATACATAAGCTATTTTACTATGAAAACTATCGTAGTTTGACGTATTCATTACGAATGTAAGCGGGTTAACTACGAACCTTATTTGTGTTGGAAGAACACCAACGTTTCATCCCTTAACGAACGAAGCGCGCGTCTAGAACCGCACTTAACCTGAAGAAGTCCCTCGTTACCGCTTACAATATGATAAAACAACTTGGCCTTGAAGTTAGCATCCGTAATATTCATTACGGATGCTAACTTCACTCTGCTGTTTTTCATTTAATTCAATTGGGCGTATTTATATTTATGTTTAATGATCAAGTTCTAAAACTAAGTTTACATTATAAAACATCTCAAGGATTTTTTGCTAGTCACTTTATAACACCACCACCGGTCACATTGCTAGGTTAAGGCTTTATTTAATTAATTTAATTGTGTTTAATTAGATATTATTTTATTTAAATTTTAAATGAGTAATTGTGTATTAAAATGTGTATTAATCTATGGATATCTGGTCTGAAATAAACGGTTCTTTTTTTCGCCTAAACTTAAATGGACGTTAGTAGAAATCTATAGTTTTCAACAACTTATTTATATGTATGTACCTCGTGTGTTCATAAGTCTTGAGACACAGTAAAACTAAAATATTTTTGGAGCTAACTTGAGTATTCATTTATTGGATATTAAAATTAAAACTACTGACATCTAGATCTGTATTTAAAAATAAATCATTCAAAATGGCCGCCTTTGCATTCAATGCAGGCCTTCAAACGCGTGCGCCATTCATCTATGGCGGCACGAATCTTTTCAATGGGAATCCGTTTCGATTCTTTAATAAGGGCTCGCTTGAGAGAATCCAGGTTTGGGTGAGACTTTCTGCATGCCCTCAGCTCCAATTCCGTCCATAAAGAATAATCCAAAGGATTCAAGTCAGGGCTTGACGAGGGCCAATCTTCGCTCCGAATGAAGCCTGGCAAATTGGCCTCCAGCCAACGTTGGGTAGTCTTAGCTTTATGGGAGGGAGCAGAGTCCTGTTGGAAAACCCAGTATTTTCCAGCGAATAGCGTATCATTTAATGGTTTAACCACCGCTTCCAATATGTCGGTTTGGTAATTTTGTGCCTTCACCTTAACGCCTTGCTGGCAAAAATGAAACGAAGTGACCCCCTCGTAGGAAACACCCCACCAAACCATCACACTTGCTGGATGATGAGTGTGCTGGACATTGCGTACAGATGGCTGGACGTCCTTTGAACTTCTGGCGTAAACCTTATTGTTCTGCCGGTTAAACTTTTCTTCCACGGTGAAGATCTTTTCATCGGTAAACAGGATATTTTTTGGATCGTGTCTCTTCAATAGGTTCCGACATCGTTCCAGTCGCAATTTACAAAGACGCTCGTTTAAATAATGCACTTTCCTTCGACTGTAGGCCTTTAGTTTAAGATCATATTTAAGTATCCTGTTCACCGATATTCGCGAAATGTTGGTCTGCAGAGCTAATTTCTTTTGAGTCCGGCAAGGGTTGCGACGAATTCGCTCTCTGATTACTTTGATGTTGGCGGGCGTCCTTACAGACCGCGGGCGGCCACATCTTCCACGGTCTTCTAAAGAGCCGGTCTCCTTGTACCTCTTTATGGTATAATACACAAAGTTCCGACTACATCCCAAACTTTGGATTTCACTAAAAACTTGCATTGGTTTTTTTCCTGCTTGAAACAGTGAAATTACAGTCGCACGCAAATCTTTTGTTGGTGCCATTTTCACGGAGAATGAAACAAATATTCAAATGTATATTTTTTCTGATTCAAAACATTCGAAATTTAAAATTTTAAAAGTTTAAAAAAGGTTGCATGAATTACTTTCTTTTTAAATTAATTAAATAAGTTCGTCTCAAAACTTATGAACACACGAGGTATAAAAATATGTTCTCGTGATCTCTAGATGTAAACCAGTCTGATGCGATGCAAGGCAATAATTATGACAAAAGCGTCATAAATAATTAAACTTATAAAGCATCATGAACTGGCATTATGTTGATTTTAGTAAGAAATCTTTGACATGTCAAAAGGCTCTCTTATTTATTTATAACTAGTTTCTGCCCGCGGCTTGGCGCGCGTTATTTCCATGGAAACATATATAAAAGTATCCTATGTTTTTTTTCCTGGTCTCCAGGACCTACATCTATGCAAAGGTGTTTGAAAATTTTGCCCCTAACATCGCTGCATCGTCTACAACATTTTTTTTTTTCTAAATCTCCGCTTACTGTAAACTTTTTATAATTAGATCGAGGACACTTATACAAATAAAAAAATATAAATATAAATTAATGAGATATAAACTAACTATGAAAAAAAAAGTATTGCAATAGGTGTTTTTATCTGTGAATATCCCAGAAACCTGAAGCTTTAGAACATTATGATAACAAACATTTTTTATTTGTATAAGTGTCTTCTATCCTTTTTGGTCCTTTTATTACGTCTAGTTATCTGTTTTTTTAATCTAGGTATAATATTATGATATATGTATAATATTAGGTCCTTACATATGAAATTGGCGTTTTTCGTACTGGCCACTTTAATAACAAATTTCTCCTCTTTGGTAAGGAATTCCAAATTCAAATTTGTACAGCTATAGACTCATGTATTTGTGCTTCGATGATCGTCATTCATTTGTTTTTTTCTTCTGTTTTTTTCTGTTTGCGTCACTCATTTTACAAAATGGAAAACTTAAAATATCGCATTATTTACGAGTACGAGTTCCGCCGTGGCACTAGTGCTGCGGAAACAACTCGAAGGGTGAATGATGTGTATGGCGGTCGTGTTGCAAAAGAAAACACAGTTCGTTTTTGGTTCCAACGTTTTCGTTCTGGAAATTTTGACCTGCAGAACAAGCCCCGTGGACGGCCTGAGACTCAAGTTGATAATGAAGAGTTGAAGGCTATTGTGGAAGCGGATCCATCGCAAACCACGTCCGAGTTAGCTGCAGGCTGCGATGTTAGTGATAAAACTGTTTTAATTCACTTGAAGCAAATTGGGAAGATTAAAAAGCTTGAAAGGTGGGTACCTCACGAATTGACTGAAGCAAACCGGCAAACGCGCGTCGACTGCTGCGTTACATTACTAAACCGGCATAATAATGAAGGTATTTTAAACCGAATCATTACCTGTGATGAAAAATGGGTTCTTTACGATAATCGGAAGCGCTCAGCGCAATGGTTGGATCCTGGCCAGCCAGCCAAATCCTGCCCCAAGCGAAAATTAACCCCAAAAAAGTTACTTGTAAGCGTTTGGTGGACTAGTGCCGGTATTGTTCATTACAGTTTTCTCAAATCTGGCCAGACTATTACGGCTGATGTCCATTGTCAGCAATTGCAAACCATGATGGAAAAGCTAGCGGCTAAACAACCTAGGCTGGTCAATCGCTCCACGCCACTGCTGCTTCACGACAACGCTAGACCACACACTGCGCAACAGACGGCTACTAAATTAGAAGAGCTTCAATTGGAAAGTCTAAGACATCCTCCGTACTCCCCGGACCTTGCTCCAACAGATTACCATTTTTTTCGAAATTTGGATAACTTCTTGCAAGGGAAAAAATTCAACTCCGATGGGGCAGTCCAAATCGCCTTCAAAGATTTTATTGATTCCCGTCCGACTGGTTTTTTTAGTAAAGGGATCAATGAACTACCTATAAGATGGCAAAAGTGCATAGAAAATAATGGTTCATACTTTGATTAATTAAATATATTATATTAAAAAATATTCGACTTTTTGTTCCTCCCATACAAAACGCCAATTTCATATGTAAGGACCTAATATTATAATATTATGATTATTGTAAAGTGTCTTGTTATATGTTGTGTGATGTATTATTGGGTCCAAATAAACGTATTTTCTTTCTTTCTTATACAAAATAAGTTCCATAATCGTGCGCGGCGATTTTGAAAAAAGAAAACAATGTGGTTGCTGGCCACCCTCCATACCAAAATCTTCAAACCCCTTTCAGCCCGATCCGATCAGAAGTTATGGCGTGAAGAAGTGACCAACGCCCAAACATCCATCCAAACCTTCGCATAATATAAATACGCTAAATAACCATACAACGGCAATGGCCTTTATTAACAAAGAAAATTACAATAAAATTATAACTAGTATTTACAATTGAAACAATTAAGCTAACTGCAGACTGTTGCAAACAATCTACAGGTAGCTCAACTGATCCATATCAATACCAGTCGGAAGCGTCCCCAAGACGCTGGACATAAATAATAACCATACATAAATAATCACATAATGCAATATCGACATAACCTAAAAACATGGCTTCCTTCCGGGTAGGCACAAGCCTTGAGCTGGCATTTCACCGGTCTCAATTTATTATTTCTTCATTAACTGATAGCCCGAAGCGAACTCACTTGTAATAATCTTCATACAAAGGTTTTACACGGAAATTGTTGCTATGAGAAAATTATTTTTTCGAACAAAAACCTAACCCTCCTTCTTGCCACGTAAAAATAATCACGTTTTGTGTGACAAACAAGCAGATCATATACATACATATAATACTACTGTACTGACTGTAATTTTGAATGTTATTTGATTTTGTGTGTGTAACATCGGGTATTTATCGCGTACCTTTTGTTTTATTTTCCCCTACGTTTCCATCGCGTTGCAGCGATCGTGGTGACGGGGCTATTGAATTGGATTATAATACGCGTAGTCCTTCGTTTGACCACAATTACACCTGTTGGTAAGTGAAGATGTGGCCGACGATGTATGACAAAGTTCTAGCAGTCAATATTCACCGTTGTCTTGAAGAGTCTCTTCTTGTCTACTTGTTTGTTACGCAAATTGGCCTTACCTTTACCTGATGCTGAACAGCATAGAGCTGAGACTGACCCTTTTGGGTTCACTACGGCGCGGCGCAGGAACGGGTGAGTAGCCCCCGCCCAGGGTGGGCGGTGACTGCCTACTCGTTATTAGGGCTGGTGCACTGTTAGTAGGTAGGTGTCTATTTAGGTATTTTATATAATTTAACTTGTTTTGCTTTTGCTTTATTTTTTTTTATTGGTCTGTTATTTATAATTGTGTACCTGCCTCCTTATGTAGAGGTATATCTAAATATTGTTTTTGTTCTTTTGTTATGTTTTCCTGTGCTGTTTGTGTGTGAACTTAACAAAAATTATTATCTATCGAAGTATAAAATTCAAGAGAAAGGGGTCCAAAGTCCTTGTTTAAACCCTTTCGAAGTAGCTAAAGACACCAGTCAGATACACCATTAAATACCTTGCGTGGAGCCAAAATTTGGGATACTATGGTTCTGAGTCTAGAATCACATAACCATTACCCAGGATGCCGCGGCCAGAAGCGAGTATCTAATAATGACTTTCGCAGTTTAACGAATTAAGTCTGAACAACCTTCAATCACATCGATCAAGGTATCCGCTAAAAATCATATTACATATAAAAATTATCTAAAACTATAGTTTTTAAAAATGTATTAATAGAATAAATATATAAGTATATTTCTAATTATATAACTTCTTACTAAGTGAACAACATCAAAATTTTCTAAAGACCTACCTACTGGCAACTCTGTTTACAATTTGTAGAGAAGCACCTGTGTTTGCGCACATGCTTGTGCAGTATAATATGCCCTGCGCACATGGAATAAAGAATAAGAATAAAATATAGTATCACTTCCTGGGGCGGCTGTGTAAAAACACCGTTAACCCGGACTAGAACGTGCCCAGCGGGCTGTCCTCAAAATAATGCTACGTAAACCAATTTGGTTTCCCACGTCGGAACTCTACTCGCTCTGCCAAGTCCACACAGTTCGTCAACTTTTCATATTTCAAGTCTCATTCAGAAAACATAGTCAGTTGTACTACGATCCAAATCTAACGCACTCGAAACGGAGATCTGACAAGGTTTGTACCACTGAACAGGGGCGCACAACATTAGCTAGTCGTCACTATCATTATGTAAGCTCCGTGCTCTACAATAAACAAACAACCTTATTAATATTTATCCTGCAAATCAATTCAAATTTAAAGCGGGGTAGCCGCTTTAAATTTGAATTGATTTGCCGTCAGTGGCTTTTAACTCTATCATACGAATCCACCGAAGCTCTTATGATTCGTAATTCGTAATTAACCCCGTCCCCCGACTATTCAATGACCCTCACCTAACCATCCAAGAGTTTTATTTGTGTCTACATGACTTCCGGAGTGTCTTGATATTTTATTTTATATTATATTTATCTATAGTATAACAATAGTAACGTACTTGCCCAATAAACTATATGCATGTTTTATTTTGAAGTTTTGCCGTCAGTTCACTGTCTTTTTAGCACCTTTTATTATTGTTGTAATACCTAGTCTTAAGGTTCTGCATCTCCAATAAGTATAATTAAGGAACGCTGTAACCATGTATTCGGAGGAGGGCGTTAATGCTCGCGACACAGTTTTTATAACTACTGCGCGTATTATCGTTTTCACGCCTGATGTGTATTTCCCCTGTACATTGTTCCAAATAAAGTATATTTTAATTAATTTACAAAAAAGAAAAATAATAATAATAATACTTATAAACGAACCTTAATTTAAGAGAAAAAAATTGTGTACTTAGGTCCGTTTACAAAATTGGTTCTAACTCAACATGAGTTGGATGACTAGCAATCTAGCATCCAACGCTGGTCTTCCGCCAGAGCCACTTGTTGGCTTTACGGGTAAATTATTCACAATATATAATTAAACCAAAACACACTAATAAAAAACAATAAAATACGAATCAAATAGGTAGGTACACATACACACGTATTCAAATAAAATGTTAAGCAAATGGAAGTAAAGTTAGAAAAAAAAATACGATGTGCAGGTGCTGTTGATCAACTATGGTAGGTACATGGCTAGTCACCGTTGAGACTGACTGGCCGACGCCGCCGCCCTTGGCCGAAATTCGGCTATAGGAATCATCATAACATCTTGCATGATAGGGACCTACTCTGTGGTGAGCCAAATTATGACCAAACTACGAACCTATCGATTATTTACATTATGCTTCTAATACCGTTAATTAACAAATGCATGCTCTCACCCAATTTTTGTTTCAAAACCATTAATTTTACGCAATCAACTGACCGTAAACCTTTACGATTCTGTTTCAAAATTCTGAATACACAATTTTGGTGCCAGGTAAATCTCCATAAAGTGGTTTCTGTATAAGTATGTTTTCTCAATGGGTTTACGTTTACCTACAAACAAAACTACACTCGCTGTTTTGAAGGTCAAGTTTAAAGGAGTTTTCTCACCGGAGGAGCTAAACTGCGGCCTAAAGTAACTACTAGCAACCCGCCGCGACTTCGCACAGGTAGCAAATTAGTTTAATAGTCCAAATTAGTTTCATGAGGAATAATTTAGTAATATATTGTTTTCATATAACTATATTAATAAACCCGGCGCAAGCCAGCAAAGATCCCAGTCAGTCGGTATGATCTTTTCCGACATCTTCAACAATCATGGGCGTATTTCAGCCAATTTACACAAAACCTAATGAATAATACACCAAAAAATTAATGAATCACTCCGTCTATTGGTGAAAACCGTATGAAAATTTGTGGTAAGTAGATTTAAGTTTTTAGTTTGATTATAATAATGTAGTGATAGGTAATACTCCACTGTGCGTGGCTTAGGAGATGAAATGTGCCAAACCCATGGAATAACTATAGGATCTTTTGATTTGCAGCTTCTGGCTGTATTTGATATAATATCTTATAAACACACCTAATAATTTGGCGTATTTAATAAAACGATAAACCGACTTCAAATTCCAGTACATAAATATTCATCTATGTCTCGGACGAACGAAATCACCCCTCCCTTACTTTCCCTGACCGAAGGTCTATGTTCACGTGCAAAAAATTGAGTTTACACTGGCGACATCTAGTTATAACTCAAGTCTAATTTAGTTTGATGATACATGGATTCAATGAAACTGTTGACGCCCGTTGCTATGGAAACCATTAGGTGATAGTAAAATTATCATATCAAAGAGAACAAAACCACTGCGTTGATCATATTGTGATGAATTTTTACAAACCTACGTTTTATAGCGCACCTATTAGCAATTCCTCGAGAATGAAACTTAAAGGGGACCACCTTAAAATTAATTTCGATACAACAACGAAAGAATCATCAAAAACTATTAACAATTGGCGCAGATATCACCAAAACTGTTGTAGCTTGTCGTGATTCTCCAAAAATATTATGTTGCTTTTTACAAAATTGTGAATAAGTTAATATTTTGTGTTTTTTTAAAAATCTACTTCGAATTCCTTTTTATTTAGGTACACTGTTTTTAGGGTCGGTTTTGAAACCCTTATGGCATCGCTTTTTCTGTCCTTTTTTCCGTCTTTATTATATCAGCAACTACAGCAGCAATTAACGTGAAATTAAAAATAATAATACATTTCGTGCACCTGTACAAATTAAAAGAAAAATAAATAAAAATGTCAACTTTTAGTAAAAATGTCAACTGTTATGTCAAAATTTTAAAAGAGACCTATAATGACAAGTGGGGTATCAAATGAAAGGTATCAGTTTGTACATTTCAAAACAGTTTATGAAATTTGTGTATGTTTCATACTTTTTGAAATATTTTGAAATAGTCGAAAAATTACCCCCCCCCCCCCCCTATCTCCGAAGTTTGCAAAGAGATCTATCTGAAATGTATATAGCGTTTGTAGATATGATATGTATAACTATATTTTACAGGAAAAATATAGAGAAGTCTGTAAGTAGACCACTTTTTAAAAAATGGTCAAAAAGGGGGGAGAATAATTTTCAAAAGGGGGGCCTACCTCACTGAGTGGGGTATCAAATGAAAGGAACAAAATCTATACAAAATACAATACAAAAATCTGTATAGAACCACCCCGGGAACATTCTTTATAATATACTGGGTGTTTGGTGGAGGGTTAGACAAACTCGGTGGGTGTGTAGGTGGACTTATTTGTGAAATACAAATTGAAGGAAAAGACCCTAAATGTTTACAATTTTTTTGAATCCTGTTTTTTGTATTTTTTTATGATTTTCCGAAATTTTACCTCTCTACCCCTAGATTTTTGACAAGTTTATAGACTTTTCGGCTACATGTGGTATACCGTTGTAATAAACGATGTTTAGAGAAATTTTTAAAAGCATTTGAACTCCTCGATCGCTATTAATTCTTTTTTTAAACGATGCAAAGTTGTCCTTCTTGATTATTTTTGTTTAATTTTTTTAACTTTGAGAGCTTATAACTAAATATTTACACGTTCTTTCAAATAAATAATGCCTTCAAAAGACGAAGGATACATCTGAGACCAAAAGCAAGTAAAAAATTTACTAGAAAACACGTTCCAAAAAAAAGTTAGGGGTAGAGAGGTAAAATTTCGGAAAATCTTAGAAAAATACAAAAAACAGGATTTAAAAATATTGTAAATAGTTAGGGTCTTTTCCTTCAATTTGTGTTTCACAAATAGGTCCACCTACACACCCACCGTGTTTGTCTAACCCTCCACCAAACACCCTGTATACCAAAAGAATCATTAAATTCGGTCCACAATTGACGGAGATATCGGAGAACATACACAAAAAACATATATACAGTCTAATACAGAACTTCCTTTTAACACACACACAAAAAAAACACATACGTTGCACACGTATGTTCTTTTTTTCTACAAATCTTGCAACTGAATTTTAGACCAGTTATCCTCAACCGAGTAAGCTGAAATTTGGCATACTTATTCATCAAGTTCGGTAGCAATGCAATGGTTGGTACCATTGCTGGTCTGATGATGGGAGACTGAAGGTGGCCATAGGGACTCCTCAGCGAAACGACGTAGCCCCGTCGTGTTCGGATTCGTTAGATTTGTCTTCCCAATCACTTAATTAGGACTTAAGTGATTGGGAAGACAGATCTAACGCTTTAAGTTTGTTTTAAAAAATGTTTTTTTTTTTCTTTATATTATACATTTATTTCGAAGAATGTTAAAAATAGAAAATCTTAGCACATTTACATATTAAAGTCTCACACTTGTATCTCGACATTGTAGATGTTATAAAACACCAATTACCTATTGGAACGAGTATATAAAATTATATACAATGTAAGATAATAATCATAAACATAAAATTACTGTCGATAACTACATCATTTGCTTTTAATTGCTTAGTTAGAACATAAATTACCCATAACATATTTTATTTAATTTTAGGTAAATAATGTTTAAATCATTTTCACGTTTCCAAGAGTCTTTTTAATACTGTTAAAAAAATATAAGAAATAGCTAGTTACTACCCGCCGCTTCAGATGCACTTTCCTAGGATACTGATTCCCCAAAATACTGACGATTCTCCTTGCCAACATTTAAATAAATAAATAATGCTGGACAATTCACACATTCATCACCTAGCCCAGCAGAGCTTATGTTATATTTTTAAGACAACCGAATTATTTTACTATTTTAGGCAACTCAGTGTTGACAATACTACAGTTCAAAGTCAAACAATACTTTTTTACTGTTCAATCAAATGGTTTTTCTGATACTCTTAGGTACTGGTTCAATAACGTTATGTACCAACCAGTTTATGGTTATCTGCGAGCGGTTGACCTTGCTAAATAACTTAGAATTAACACGACTATCTAAATAAACTCATGTTTGCGAGTAACGTGATGTTCAATGATAGGTTTAATAACTAACCCCTCACAGGTTCCAAGTCTTGTAATTACGTTAGAGGCGAACCTAGCTGGTTTGGATGGCACGGCCTAGTGGCCGTGGTAAAAACTCTAATTACATAATACTATAAAAAAATCTTTGGTTCCATATTAGTGAAAAAACATTTACGAAAAAAATTAAGATAAAAAATCATGAAAGTGGCACGAAACAGTGGTTTCGCACATAATTTGGTTGAGATCTCAGGACCGTACGCGTAGGTCTATTTAAATTTAAATGGTTTATGTTTTGATTCGTAGGTTGCAATTATTTATTTATTATTTTTTATCCTATGCCTATCCTATTCACAAAATGGCGCGCACTGCGCCCTCTTAGAACGTCAAATTTGTTGTTTTTAGGGTTCCGTACCGCAAAAGGAACCCATATAGGGTTACAATGTTGTTTTGCCCGCGACGGAACGGAGACGGTATATGCGTTTAGGGTGTGATGTTGTTTGTTTGTGTGTGTGTGTGTGCATTTGCACATGTTCCCAATTATCTACAAAAACGGCTCGATGTCTAACTCGTCTAAGACACAAAAAAGGACGGGATTTCCTATTTTTAGTAAGTGTTGATGCATTTTTTGCCACTGTAATGTCCTAGTAGCCCATCATCAAGAAATCAGCGTTAAAAAATAGTGTTTGATTGATAATCCTATAAAAAACAGTATTTATTCTTTTCAATTAGGTAGGTACGTTATTTGATATAATGATAATCAATTCATTGGATAAAATTTTACTTGTCCGAGTGCTTATTTTGTAAGCCTAAATAAAAAAAGTCATTGAAAAGTGAAAATCTAAATAGATACAAAATAAATTCGACTCCAATAATCTCTTGTTCCGTATTCACAGAACTTGTCACGGCTCTGCGCAAACTGTCTGCGTCGAAACATGTCGTAGACTTTCTGAGCGTAATTTTTATAACGCTGATCGAAGGTCGAGGGCTGTAATTATGAAGGGTCCTAAAATATAAAGGTCAAATGAAGCCCACAACCGAACCAAACAGCAGATTTTAGATAGGCAATTAGGTCGGTCTCATACCTACCTACTTTGTCTTTGTGTGGTGCAATAAGTTATGGTTTCGCAATGAGGATTTACTACTTAGTGGCTAGACCATACATGATTACTCTGATCCACGGAACTTCTCGTCTCATCGATAAATGTAATTTTTATTTATGTACCTATGTAGACAATTTAATATGTCTGAATAAAGAAACTTTTTTTTTAATAAAGAAAAATACTCGAAATCAACACCGTTGAGAATACATATCCAAATTTCGAATATTTTTTTTCATTCGAAACTTAGATATTTCTTCTTAACGCTATTGAGTTTCAATATTTATCTTTGTCTCAAAATATTTGTTGAAGTATTTTACACAAATTGAACATTTCACTAATTAAACAAATTATTTAAACGGCTACAGATAATAATTTTGTGTTCTCAAGGCCATACACCAGCCTTAATGTTCAGGGACATCATATACTCAACATATTTTTTCCACTCCCGACAGTACGTAATGGATGAAAGTATTATCTAACTTTCATTACATCATCGCGAATAAAACAAGTTGCAATGCAAGTGGCGGCCTTATCGCTTAAAGCGATTTCTTCCAGGCAACCTAGAAGAGTGTTATATTATAAGTTTTACGTGTATATCTGTGTCTGTCTGTCTGTGGCATGGCATCGCAGCTCCAAAACGGATGAACCGATTTGATTTGTTTTTTTTTGTTTGTGTTCTTAATCCATGATTGAAGAAATTCTTTCAGTTCATAACCTACCATAATTAAAATCACTAGTAAAAGACGCTACAAGAAAATGCTTATGGAACGTTTTGAGCCGATGTGACATGCCGGCATCTTTACCAATGCCAAGGATGCGGGACCCCCTTCGCATAGAGACAGCACTGCTGGCTATTCGCAGGGTTTTCCATTTAAGTGAGGGAGCTGAAGATCAGTCAAAAGCGAAACTTTTGATTAGTGCCTACCTATTTTAACCGACTACAAAAAAAGAAGATTCTATGTTCGGCTGTATGTATGTAGGTAGGAATGTATTTTTATTATTTTCGTCGATTTTCCGTCATTTATGGACCGATTAGAAAAAATATTTCGCTTTTGTATTGAGAATGATCCCGAGGTGGTCCCATACAATTTTTATGCCCTAGGGATTAGTTCTTCCACACAAAACTTAAAAGAGGGTAAATATTAAGGGATTTGAAGTCAGTTATTAGTAATTAAAAAAAAACAAATTATTTATGCATAATCTTGACATAATAAAACTAGACCAGCAGTAATTTTCATACAATTTTCAGAGGATGGTTCAATAGTGCCCATTCACTCGTAATAAGGCGATTAGGTCTCAGGGCCAAACATAAGTACCTTTACCTACCTGTTTGATAGAAATGGAATGGTTATAAATTTTACAAATTGTTGATTTCATATAGGGGAGATTATTCTGGTTCGGATTATGGATACGAACACTACGGACCTGACTTACGACCAAGCCTACGGTTATTCAGACTCTCCGAGTCATCGACACGGAATCTGACACAGATTCGCGCTAAATTCTAATATTTTAGCGGATTTTAATAATATTATAATTGAATAATAAATTAATTAATTATAATAATCAATTATTTTTTTAATATTATTATTATTTTATTTATAATTTTATTTTCTACGTTCTGCAAGGCACTAAACTACCAGAAAAGTAGTTTTCCACAAATCGCAGACCATTTTCTATGAACCCATGTTACCATAAAGTATGATATAATTTAGCTTTTGGTAGTATGTTGATTTTTAGTAATAAATCTCTTATATTATTAATTGCTCCAAAAGTAGCACTAAATCAAAATTTGTTAGAGCATGAGGTCAAAATGTTTTATTATTTATGGAAAACTACAGAAAATATTAAAAACCGCTAAAAAAATTTATGTTCCCACGAATCTGTGTCAGATTGTGTGTCGATGACTCGGTGACGGAGAGTCTGAATAGCCCTGCTGGTGGTAGGCCGGGACCACCAAAACAGCGCCATTTTGTGATATGTGAAATTGTGTTTGTGCTGTAGCACAAAATTTACTTAAGGCTGGTGTATATCCCAACGGCCTTGTGAACACAAAATAATTATCTGTAGCTGTATATATAATTTGTTTTATTCGTGACATGTTCAACTTGTGTAAAATACTTTGACATATACTTGAGTTAAACAAAAATACTCAAACTCAATAGCGTTTAGAAGAAATACCAAAATTTCCAATAATTCGAAGCGTGTGCAATGTCGTGTGTAAATGATGCTGTGTCCAGCAAAAACTATAAAGGTGAGTACCTATAGAGCGTTTACTTGTAACAGAACATCAAGCATTCGCTGACATTAGTAACATTACATTCGTAACATTACATTTTAATGCTCTTGCAAATTGCATGCAGTCTATACTCACCTTTACGTTGCAAGATTTGACCTAAACAAACATACTCTCAAGCTTGGAGGCAACGTTATACAAAGTGACATACAAAAAGAGTTAAATAAAAAATTAAATGGCTCAGATGTTGACTCGGCATACGCTGGTCTGTGGTCTGTGCCCAATGATATTGACTTTCGTTAAAACTAAATTATTCAGACAAAATAGGAGGTGAGAAATGTAACATAATAAGACAAAGATTATATAAATACCTAGGAGGTACCTAATATAATACAACAAGCCCCGTAAGGGCGAGGGATTTAAATACCTAGGAGGTACCTAATATAATACAACAAGCCCCGTAAGGGCGAGGGATTTAAATATAGGACCACGGACAGGTTTCATCAGTTAATTATAAGATTTGTATTCCATATTCATATATATAAATAAATAATGCTGGGCAATCCACACAGCATCATCAGTCATCACCCACAAAGCTTGTGTTATGGGTACTTGATGACTGATATACTTAATACAACACATACATAGATATATATCTTTTATCATACATAGACAATACCCAGGACACCCGGAACAAATATTTGCAGATCGTAAAAACATTTGTCCCAAGGCAGGAATCGAACCCAACCTTCTGCGTCGTAGGCGGACCTTCGCCCGCCGCGCTACATCGGTCGTCTATACAAAGCATGATTTGTTTTTGTCTCGAATCTATTTAAGTGATTATTTAGTATGCATAGAAAAAACAATGTTTTTCTACAAAAATTATCGTAGTTTGAATAATTATTCACTCTGAAGACGTCCCTCGTCAAGGGATGAAACGTTGGTGTTCTTCACACAAAAAACGTTCGTAGTTAACCCGTATTAAAACACATATACAGTACACGGTACAGTCCGGTACAGTACGGTTCAGTACGGTTAGAAATTAAGAGGTCCTCATGCAACAAAATCGACTGACATAATTATTTTAAGACTGTAAAGTTTGTAAAATAAAATTATCCTACCAAGTTTGACTGAATCACTCCCCTCCTATTTATTATCTGTATTTGGTAAATCTTTAGCGGTTACGAGCGAGAAATGTATGTGACAGAACGTCGTCGTTAACGCCAAAAGATTTAATCTCTGGCTTTCGCTTCCAGTGATATCTAGTAACCTTTGCTTAAAATTGGCAAACTTATTGCGACTTCAAAGCTGATACTTACCAACAGTCATAAAGAGTAGTTTGACCCCCACATCTAGGAAGTACTTGGAAGGATCCAGGTCATGCAGACGGTGGAAGATCACGTCGTAGCCTTCCACTGACTTGCCTGGCAGGAAGGAGAACTCCCTGCGGGAAACAGAATAAATAAATAATACTGGCCAGTCCACACAGCAGCCCCAAGCTAAGCAGAGCTTGTGTTATGGGTACTAGATATTTCATATAATGAATACATTGTACTACATAGATATATATTTTTACTATACATATAAAACACTCAGAACAAATATATGCAGATCGTACAAACAATGGTCCCGAGGCGGGAATTGAACCCGCAACCTCCTGCTCCGCGACAAACCTTCTCTGATAATGATAAGTAAGATGCAACAAAAATATATTGAAAATAAGTTGTCACGTCACCTACATATACTAATTATATTTGGCCGCGGATCTCAAGAGACGCAAGTCTCGACAGAGCCTACACATTTGCTCCCTTTGGGGTCGAGACCCTGGGTCCGTGGGGTACTGAGGCTCTCCGGGTCTTCAAAAAGTTATCTGAGCGTCTGGTCGTCGCGACGCGTGACCCGAGAGCTGGCGGGTATCTAGCGCAGCGCATCAGCATTCAAGCGTCTTGGGGACGCTTCCGACTGTTATTTATATGGATCAGTTGAGCTACCTGTAGGTTGTTTGCAACAGACTGCAGTTAGCTTAATTGTTTCAATTGTAAATACTAGTTCTAATTTGTTTTTATTTTAATTGTAATTTTCTTTGTCAATAAAGATATTATTAAAAATTAAAAAATGTATATATACGAGTATATAGTACATATTATTATATGTATGGTATCTACATATTAGATTGCGTGCGTAAGACTTGCAATCATCGAAATAATACTATTATATTCAACTGATGCGACCGCTTGAGTAGGTATGTTTTTCGTCATTTGAATTATGACACGAGATGGATAACTCACGCTACACTGTGTCGAGTCCGAGCCAAGTGTCGGCCGTAGCACGGTCAACTAATATCTTATATCTTCTATATATATAAAAGAAAGTCGTGTTAGTTACACTATTTATAACTCAAGAACGGCTGAACGGATCTCGGTGAAATTTGGCAGCGAGGTAGATGGTATCCCGGGGCCGGACATAGGGTACCTTTGATTCCGGAAAAAAGCGTGCGAAGCCGCGGGCTGCAGCTAGTTACATATATTTTGTATGGACACACTCACGCCATACCGAGCGGCCACCGAGTGACGGCCGAGCAACGGACAAAGGTAAACAGTACCGTCAGCGCGATAAATGAAGGAATGCGGTTTCATGTGGCCGTATACAATCTGTATTTCATCGTTGCAATGAGTAAACATTCAACAGGACGGACGACGAGATCTGGATGGATGTACGATGGCTTATCATCCTTTAGAAATATAGCGTGCAGTGCACTCTAGGGTCAGACACTTATTATATGTATGTATAACTGTTGCTGTATACCGGTTACTTGTAAACGTTTTGTTTATGTGAGTCAATTTTTTTTCTTTTTGTTTGGAATTTTTGCACAATTTAAATTTACCTGCTTCGCCCGTAACATAACTAGGCACTAGAGGTGGGTCATCAGCATGTACAATTTTTGCTAAAATTTCATCAATTAAATTTTTTGGAAAATTAAAAAAATAAAAACAATTTCTACGTATTAATTATGTTATAGAATTTCAGTATTGAAACGTCACCAAACTCTTGCTTCGTAAAAACGACTAGTACTTACCTGTGCTTTTGGGTGTGGGTGGACCTGGAACGAAGCGTACTCTGCAGAATATTTATTGTAAGGTACCGTCATACCGCGTATTGTTCGTGTCACACGCGCGTGTTTTTGTATATTCTATCCTTTTTTCACATAATTGTATATTAGGATATTAATCAAATTGATTTTAAAAGTACTGATTTTAATTAAGTATTTTATAATTTTACGAGTACTTAAGCATGAAAGGTAATTCCTGACGCCTTTTTTTGTTTACCTGAATGATTCAGGCACATGTCAAATGAACAAGAAGGCATTCATAATGGCAATGAGACAACGAGACAGCACGTGCTCACGAGAAAGAGTTCCGCTAGCCACTGACGTCAGTGCGTCAGCTAGACGTAGTTTTAACGTCTCGTGATGCGCGGTGACTAGGTCCCTGTCTTCTGTCTTTAGTAATGTCATTGCTGCAAACAACACAAAGAAGATACCTACTACTACAACGGCGTCACTGCGAAAGGTAGGTAACTAGGCTACCTACTGAGCAAGCCACGAATATTTGGAAGTCTTTTCGGGGATTGTTTTCACTATCCTACATGTTTTCTGATTAGTAGTCTCGAATCTTAAATGAGGGTTTGTAGTTTAGAGCTCAGCTCACACAAATCTAAGCTCAGAGAATCACCTACTCCAAATTGGTAAGATAGCCTCTTTACTCACAGGCTTCATTTCAGACTCACTCAGAGGCTGCAACAAACCCTCTTTGTAAGTAGTTATGCTTCTTACTTCTCGCTCACAGAAGTTTATCGATGCTTTAGAACACAAACAAGGTTTAACAGAATCTATACTTATATTATAATTCGCTCTGTCTGTCTGACTGTTACCCTTTCACGCCTCGTCGTCCAATCTAATTATGACGGCCCTGGTATGATCGCCCTTGGATTTGGAGCCGGTCCTAACTAGACCTCTACTATATTATGACCCTCCCTGAATTGAAGAGCGATTTACTAACTCGCACCATGATTCCTGTCCCAACTAGTGCGAGTTGACGAATCGTAAAGCTGGTTCCGCCCTTAAGCTCTTATCTATTTTTGTTCTGCTGCTTTTAGATAAACATTTACATTACAGTAAGTACCTACAACCCTAGGGACGTTGTCACATGCCATTTTCTATTCTGTTCGAGATAAGTAGAGTGATCGCAAAGTTATATGAGCTCTCTGATCTTAGGCACGGAAGCAAATATGCGCAAGTACAATCAAATAGAAAAGCCATAATTACCAACTACTTTATGTTGCTAATAGACACACCTGTCGCAGCTGCAGTACGCTGAAGTACCATTTTGAGGTTAAATTGAAGACCTTCATCGGCTTCTTTTCTCATAAAACTCAAAACATCAAACACCATTTTTCGTGCTTGACGACGCAGTACGTTAAACCGCTCGCGAGGCATATTTAACGTATAAGAGAAACAGCTAATATCAGGGAATACTCCAAAAAATCACAAGAACAAACTATCAAATCAACCAAAACAAACACCGAACAGTTAGAATATATTTGTTCTGTGAACAACCATCAAAGACTTTGCTGCGTCATTGTACTCAAACTATTTATTCGACAGTATTGCCAACTAGGTTTTAAATAAATTTGCTACATTGTAATTTTTTTTTTTTTTTATAGTATAAAAATCAAAAATAACAATAGATTGGAATTCACTACGTAACGTCTCGCTATGTAACGGGAACCATTCGTTGTGTTGCTATACAAGTGCACTGACGTTTTGTTCGATTTTTGCTCGGACCGGCTCGGTGACCGTGCTACGGCCGACACTCGGCTCGGACCCGACACGGTCTAGCGTGAGTCGGCACGGGACCGGCTCGGACCCGACAAAGTCTAACGTAAGTCATCCTTTAACTTGGTTGTTTTCTCCAAACTATTTAGATACATGTTACAATAAGTTTAATTTTGATTTATACATGTCCAACTTTAAAAATGAAAGTTATGCATTGACCCCTCAGGCAATTATTTGTACTTTGTATCATAAGGATCCATTTCTAATTTCAATGAATTTTTGGGTGCAGAATAATGTATTTTTGCATTGTATCAGATACATACATAATTCACACATCAATAAAATAACATAGGTACTACAATTATAACCTGCATTTATTTGATAAAACAATGTGTTGTTGACACATTGACTTGCGACTCTAAAAACAGAAAGGTATGCCACCTTTCTATTTTTAGAGTTGCAAGTCGCAACAATTACAAAATAGTTTCAAATATACGTTAAATCAAATAAACAAAAGAAGGTTGTATGCATATTAAACGGTTTTTTAAGCGTGGTTATTCAAGAACTGTTGTATTTTAGGTCACTGAGAACATTAACAAGATCAAGTTAATTAAGAAATAAATTAGATTATGATCGTGTTTAATAAATTGCAAGCTGTTTAAACGTGATGAAATAAAAGCATTTTTACTTCTCTTGCTCAAGAAGTGTGTCATTATAGCGTAGCTTAGAGGGAGTAAAATTCAAGTTAAGCCCTAGGGCTAAAATGGTAGATCATATCACAAGGGAACAAAATAATCTACTTAAGGCGAGAGCGATTTTTTGAATCCAGAGCGAAGCGAAGGATTCTATAGTAGAATCCCGAGCGTGGCGGGGGATTCAAAGTACGTCGCTCGAGGTTAAATAATTTTGGTCCCGTGTGACACACTCTGCTTTTCATCCTAAACTATGAGAAAAGTTCATCATACGAGAAAAATAAATAAGAGATGCTTTTAGTAGCGACGAATATTTATATTTAGGTACATATCCAAATTACTACAAATAAATAATGCTGGACAATACACACAACATCATCTAACCCCAAGCTAAGCAGAGTTTGTGTTATGGGTACTAGATAACTGATATACTTAATACAAATACATACACTACATAAATACATATTTTTTATTATACATAGAAACATTCAGAGCACTCGGAGCAAATATCTGCAGATCGTACAAACATTTGTCTTTTTATTACCGGCCAGGACTTTATTAAAGCGAATTGCGTTCAAACTTTTAGTGTTCCAAATTCAAAAGTAATTTCGTCACTGTTATGACCCACTTTGTTCGCACTTATCGAGGAACCCTTTGCCTTTTTTCGAATAGATGGGATAAAAAGTATTTTTTATTTTTTTTACTTTTGTCTGATATCATCAGCCCGTACGTACAAAACATTAATCATCAAAACTACTGAATGGATCGGGCTGAAATTCTGTATAGATGTAGGTCTAGACCCGGAATAAAACAGTCACATAAATCAGTTTTGCCCTGATATGTAATTGTTACAATTCGTGACAACAGCTGATGATTATACATAGAGTAAGACTACATATATATTTTTAATATTAGTAAGAGCTGAGTGTAATTGTTTGTTGGTGTGAATAAATAAAAAATAAAATCAGTTCCCATGGGATAGAAATAATCTTTAAACGTTTCCATAGAAACAACGCGTGCGAAGTCGCGGAAACTAGTTTAATATTAATAGAGCCTATTTATAGATATGGTCAGTTACTTATGGAGAGAAATACCTCCTCTACCTCCACAGCCTATGTTGGTCCACTGCTGGACCCACGCCTCCCCCTGATAAGCGCCTTATTGGCTTTTATCTCACGGGGGGTAATGCCCATAATCCCCATGTGGGCATGCATTGAGGATGCGGATGGAGAGAAATACCGTTCAGGCATAATTCAAAGTTAAAAACCAATTTGTGTTGTTTAACAATGTAAATTGATTTGTACTTTACTGAAAAGCTGAGAAACATTCATAATATATAGACCTTAGCTCAATCCAGACTAGGGCCCGTATACTGAAAGCATGCTCAGTCAGATCTATGCTTGAGTGACCTTTATCCCATAGAAAAGCGTTACTCAAGTATAGATGGATGACTGAACAAGCTTTTATAATACGGGTCTAGGGCTTGTTACAGTTGTTGATTGTACTAAAGGTAATAATAATTTGATTTGTTTTTAAATTTGTTTTGAAAAAATTAAAAACCTACTTAGAATCCCTTAATTTTACACTGTTTTTAAATTTTGCGGGACAAATACTAATCCCTCGGGATCATTCTCAATACAACAGCGAAAGAATTACCTATCAAAACCGGTCCATAATTGACGGAGCAATCGTCAAACCTAGTACATAAAAAAACATATACCTACAGCCGAAAAAAGAATCTCCTTTTTTCGAAGTTGGTTTTAAAAGTTGTTGGTTTGTTGTAACCAGATGATTATTTCTGCCAAGAATACATAAGGGACAGGACTGTTCTTTAAAATGACATAGGTAATGAATAATGATAATTATGAAAATAACATCTACAATATATGCATATACATAAATTATGCAATTTGAATGCAATGACTTTGCAATCAGTTGACCTTTGTAAGTACCTACCTATCTTTTGTACTAAAGAACTATGGAAAACAGTAAAGATTTATGTTTGATGTTATTGAACCGTTAGCAAAATATATCTCTAGCTACCAAGTGAGATAAGTATACAGATAAAAGTTGCGTAGATAAAGATCGGGATTGAAAATGACAGACTCTCTGATGCTGCCCCGCTTAGATCATATTTAATCAATTAAATTTTAAGCATGTGAGACTCTGTCATTTACTATACCAATCTTTATCTAATGCGACTTATACTAGACAAGTTCAAGTTCTCTATTGCGAACATATTGTACATAGGTTACCTATTAAAGTTAACTGGTCTTAAATATGGTCCCGGCTAGGGCCATATTTGAGAGTAGGTTTAAGATAAGTACTAGGTACTAAGTAATAACGCTAGTGAACTAAAATATGAAACTACAAACATATTTAGTTTTACAGATCAAATTATAATGTCAATTCTTCATGGTATTGAAAGGTCACTCAAGGTATACAGTGTTCGGCAGACTGTGTGCCATTTGGTAGCTGGGGTAGATGGAACCGCAGTCATAGGAGCGGGACAGAGCATACGTTTTTAAAACGGGGGATTTACAAGAAAACCAGAAAACTTATAAGCAAACTGGTTCAAGGAACCAAATAACTAGAAATAGCCTACAAATCAAAACACAAGTCAATTTAATAGACCACGTAGGGTTCCTGAGAGCTCGATCAAATTATGTGCAAAGCAGTGCACACATTCATGTTTTTTTTTATAGTATTTTTTTATCGCATAGTACCTTTTATAGATTATAGCCTAAACACTTTTGATTTATGCTTTTATATTTTATGCTTACAATATTTATATTATTGTATTAGCCACCCAGCACCTAGCTCTACAAGATCTTTCTCAAACCACCAAAGTCTGCATAGAATGGAGTCAATCCTGCCCAGGCAACATAAATGCAGACAGACTAGCGAAGGAAGGAGCGAGACAAACTACAACATAGGTCTCACAAACCCGCCTGCAGCAGAAGTCAAAAATAGACTAAAACTTAACTCAGAAAAAGAACACCATAACTATGGGAGAGTTGGACAGACTGCAAGCATACTAAATCAATATTCCTTCCAAAGATAGGAAAACCACAAACACGACGCTCAAGATGAGCTGTGAGGACCTAAAAACCATAATGGGTATCAACACAGGTCACTGCCAACTGAACCATCATCTTTTCAAGACTGGAGCTACAGACAGCAGCATGTGTCGTTGCTGTTTCCAAGAAGAAGAGACTATGGAACATGTTGTGGTACACTGCTTGGCCACAGAGGAGGCCAGACACATGATGGGGCTGAAGAGTCTCATTGAGGCATCAACCGCCAGAAATGCTTAAACTAAGCTGTCAGTCACCAAGTCCTGCTCCGGTACTTCAAGGAGCTGGGCTGGTTAGGGCCTGTTTAGGCAGGCGGGCAATGCAAAATACACTCCCATGCGAGATGTCAGTGTAGATCTCAGTTCTCCGCACTTAGAATTAGAATTAGCCATCTAGCATAATATTGCCATGCCCCAGCCTACTAACTTCTTTTTCTACCTTGTACAATATGTTTGCATTAAAAATTTTACTATTGACTAATATAAAAGAAACCATTAGCAACATGCGTGTGTACACAAGGAATAATTTAATAACAATAGTGAGAGAATGAGCATCATCTGATTTGTTGCAAGCGATCTGCATGCAAGCAAGCATCCTTTGGACAGTTCCATGAGAGCAAGCAAAGGGTTTGATTTTTAAAGGTACTGAGCTCTGCTTACCTACAATACCTGTGCCTATCTTAGTAGGTATGTAGATAAAAATCTAAATTTATTTTGCGAATGTACGACGTTTTTTTTTATACGTACCAAAGTAAGAAAGTAGGTCATGTAAGTACATATAAAACCTACCAGTAGGTTCATGGCTCACCATTTTTGCAATGTATAACTGTATGCTCGAAATATATACGAAACGAACTCTGATAGGTGCTAAATAATGCAGTAAACACTTACAGGGCTTCAGTCGATTTTTTCACATCTTCCTGACTCAAGTAGCGGTTTTCAAAAAACTCTGGTGCATTCTTCCGACACGAGTAATACTTCTCAATACATATCTTCACTTTCTCCATATCTCCATAGCAAGCATTGTAAAATAGAAGTAATTGTTTGTCGGTTAGATCTCTAGGAACGTATTTTGATTTGTCTAATGTGGTGGTCCATGCACGTAGTTCGTTTATATAGTCGTGTGAAAAATTATCCATTGATGCCGTTGCCTGGATATAATCATATTCTAACTCCGCGGGCATTTTTCGCGATTAATTACCGATGTAATCGTAAATATTACTAGAAAAATAATCACACGCCTACACTCGAACACGAATTCTTGACAACTGCTGAAATCGAATAAAACAAATGTCAATTTCAGCAGATGACAGCAAGCAAGCCGAAGCAAACAAAGCAATTGGGGATGCCAGCGTACCTCCACAGATTTCTACTATAGTAGATTCTGATCTAAGCTCGTTCTCGCTAAAAGACCTCTTGGTGCATGCACCGCCTAGATTTTATAAAAAAAGAAGTGATCCAAACGATTCTACAAATAGTTGCAAAAGTTTTATAAAAGGCAAAAATGCTGATTAATTCAGAACATGCAGACACATCGTAAGTGTTCATTTAACTAATTAGATGGAAATTAAATGTGAAATGTAATTTATATATAGTACCCACTACTGGGTATGGAAGTATAGGCTTCCTCGCTATAATACATCATTCTGTCTAATGCCACCCTCATCCCCTCCTGCCACTTTTATAATAGAAGTGGCAGGAGGGGATGAGGGTGGCGTTAGAATAATTTTAACGATGATTTGATCTAACCATCTCGTATCGGGCGGTTGATCTGCCTCAACATTACCTTTTTTTACCTACATAACATACCTATTATTTAGCGTCTTTTATTTTTCAGAGAAACCAACCTATTCATCGTGACAAACCGTGACCGATATCGGTTATTTTTCAAACTTTATTGGAGAAGTTTTATAATTATTCTAGCCCCATTTGTTTTAATGCCTATTGCTTTTATCGGAACTGACAAAAATAATACAAGGGTAGTAATTTTAAAAACAACATCCTGTCAACTGATTCACAGCTTGATAAATTATTTTCTTCAAATACCAATGTGTTTTTCAGGCATACAAATGCTTTTACGTGTTTGTACTAACTTCAGTCTATTGGATAACTGATGCCATACACCCAACCACTACTGCTCTGGTCCCAATAGCTTATTCATCTGTAATGGCCGCCACAGGGCACAGTTTTATTGGCGAAGTTGGTATAAAACCTTAACTTATTTATTTTTGATCTTTCTTTTTTTTTTCTTTATTAAGGGCTTTGTCGCACATGCGATTATGACGAACAGATCTGAGCGTGACAACACAGTAACATCAATTATGTTTTTAGAAAAAAATTACTTTCACACAAGGAAGTTAAAAAAGGGAATTAGATCATTTTGTTTTAGTTTATAAAATTTGATTTTGTTTTGTTGTTTAACTCACCAGGGCGCGCCCAAAACAAAATGATCTAATTCCCTTTTTTAACTTCCTTGTGTGAAAGTAATTTTTTTCTAATAACATAATTGACGATACTGTGTTGTCACGCTCAGATCTGTTACGCTGAATCAAGTTTACTTATCCGGCTCCAAAACCTATCTTTAATAGACATATGTAGGTACCTAAGTTCTCATTTCTACCGTGTACCTAGTCATAACCATAGCCACCCTCATTTTATTACATTTTCTTTTCACCATATACAGGGTGTGGCGTAATGAGTGGATAATCCTTTACCCACGGCTGGGCAACACGACTGTTCGGAAAATCGCAATTTGTATTCAGTAAAAGCATTATTTATTTATTTTATAGTAATTGAGTAATTGGGCAGGTTTGAAAATTTTAAAAAAGTTAGAACTTATCCACTCTTTTAAGTGCTAAATTTAAAATACAAACAATTTTCTCAGTCTGTTTTCTGAATAGCATTTCTAGATAGTGGTGCTATCAAACGTAAACTACCAATTTTGTACGATAACAAAGTTTTCTTTTAATTTATTTTTGAACGCAATATTTTGTGATTAGTTCTTTTCTCTAACTTTGGTATCTCGTGGTGTAAAAAAATGTAGGGTGACATCAGAGACCAATTAATTAAAAAATAACCTATTTCATTGAGATTCCAAAATGGTATAACTTACGATATTTCTAGCTCTGAATTTAAGAATATTGCATATCTTTTTTACTCGTTTCATGAAAGAAAAGGACAAAATATTGGCCTTAGTCGCAGACGCAGGTGCGCTATGATTCCAAGAGTTAATATTCGAATTGACTGAGGGGCCGGTTTTGTGAGGATAAGGGCAGATGAAGTAAAACCATTACAAAAAGTAATAGTTTTGCGAAAGACAACCTTCTAAGAAAGTTGACCCTGACTCATCTTAAATGCAATATTTTTAAATTCAGAACCAGAAATATCGTATACCATTTTAGAATCTTAATGAAACAGGTTATTTATTAATTATTTGGGCTCTCATGTCACTCTACATTTTTTTTACACCACGAGATACCAAAGTTAGAGAAAAGAACTAATCACAAAATTTGCGTTCAAAAATAAATAAAAAAAACTATGGCTATCGTACAAAGTTCATAGGTTACGTTTGATAGCACCACTATCTAGGAATGCTATTCAGAAAACGCTGAGAAAATTGTTTGTATTTTAAATTTGGCACACAAAAGAGTGAATAAGGTCAAACTTATTTAAAATTTTCAAAAATGCCCTATATCTCACACCGTGAAACTTTTGCTGAATACAAATTGTGATTTTCCGAACAGTCGTGATGCCCCCCAGCCGTGGGTAAAGGATTATCCACTCATTACGCCACACCCTGTATACAGATGTGCTTACGAAGCGACTTCCTTGACTGCGCAGGAGTTATGATGATTGTAATCGGGATAGAACGCAGCCAGCTCCACAGACGTTTGGCTCTACATCTTCTTCTTATATTCGGATGTTCGCATTACAGGTAGGTACCCAACTACCTAAGTATATAGAATGCTGTGTCCACATTTTATAAGTATATGTATTAGAACCTGTCTCATGCTAACATTTATTATATAAGCATAATATTTAATGTTGGTGTACCTAATAAATAAATAAATAATTAATTATCTAATAATTTGAAGTTTCTGTAATAGTAATATTAATAGTAGGTATAAATAAAGAAACTTCAAAGTGTTAGTTATGAATTATTTAATTAAGGATATTATCCTTCATTTAATGTGTAATCTAACTTTCAGTGATTGTTTTTATTAATGAGTTTGAGAGAAAAATGGGTATTTTTATCAAAATTTGGGGAAAATCTTACAATCATGGCAATACCAAACATACCATTCAAAAGCGGTGGTAGCAGGATCGATTCCTGTTACGGGAATTAGACTTTTTGCAATACGAATGATGGTTTCAGATTAAGTTTCCTAATGTTCTTCATCACCATGTCCCTTTCTATGTGGTTCTCAAGCATCTTGATTTGCGGTCTCATGATGCCCCTTATGAAAGCTATTCTCACTGAGTTGGAAAAGGTAAAACAAGTGGTAGGTTCGAACTTCCTACGGGTTTTCTTCGATGGTCAATATTAATTTACGTTTCAGATGGGAATTCTAGAAATCTATGAAACCGTTGGCAAAGCGAAACAAAAATTTTATTTTCACGGCGAAAGGTCAGTTACCGCCTAAAAGAGGTGAACAGGAGAAAACTCCAAAACCCTGTGTACACACCAAACCACACAAACTACTAAAAACAATAAATAAAACAAAACAATTTTGCCACAAACAAATCAGATGGGGAATGCCCGTTTAGGGGGACGACATTGTTCATATAAATTGTACCTCCACAACCATTGCTGGTATTTCCATACGATTTTATAATTTTTAAACCATTTATTACGTGCTGATTTTTTATAGTTTTCTAAATAATTGGTCCACTAACATCTATGTGAAATTCATTCATTCATGTCATAAATTGCTTGCCTGCGCTTATTTGTTTTCAGACAACTAAGACCAACAGGTTTCACAACATTTTATTTCCTGGGACTAGCGTATTCTTCCTCAATAGGTGAATTGAAATTGATATATACCTATTTAATATTATTAAACCATTTCCTTTTCATTACTTCCAATCTTTATTTATTTCAGGAGCGATGTCTACTTTGATGAGCAGTCAAACGAATCAAATATTCAAGATTTATTGTGAAAAGCAAGTAGGATACATTTTGACTAAATGCAAGTAACAGGACAAGATTGAAACATAAAATGTTTTTTTGTAGAATATTTCCAACTGGGCCAAAGATTGACTTTCCAAACCTCATGCTGCTGAATCTTCCAGGAGTCATAGTAATGGAGACAATACTGTATTTCTGGATGAACTTTTACTTTATTGGGATGTTTCGGTATACCTACGACATGTTGCTAAAAATATTTAGAATGCCCCTGGATGTGCTTATAATTATTGCTCTTTTATCAGATCGAGTGTCCATTTAGAAATAAGTATGACAGAAGAGGAAGCCCAGTATGTCAAGACTCTTATGACTGCTCAGGTTAAACAATTGGGAAAAGTGTCTTTGAATGAAGGGGTATGTACAAGCAAACAGCAGAGGCAGATAAATGTTTAGCATGTACTTCGTAAAAACCTTTTATTAGACATTAACACTTTCAAGACCCAAGACGCACATGTCTGTCAGCACCACCTCGTCGCGTCGCAGCGCGGCGACCGCGGGCGCCCCCCTCGGGTCACACCACCGAGACTGACAATGAATGTGTTAAAGTCCAAGTTAAAAATATATTTTGTCGTTTTCAGATAGTTATATTCGTGGTTTTTCTCACTGCCCTGTTACAAGCCTCTGTCAGCGTGGTTTATATCGAGAGTGCGGATTTTATTCGATTTCATAAGTAACTATCATCACCGTTTATCCTGGGTAGAAGTATGTACCTACGTTCCAAAATTTAATGGTAGCAGTAACACGTCATCATCATCAGCCTATGTTAGTCGACTGCATCCCCTTGTGAGCATAAGTGTGTTAGTAATAGTGGTGCTTCGATCACCAACAATGGTGCAAGTGCAAGTTTTATTATTAATTGCTGTAGTTTAATTATAGCACGCCTTTTTGTTTTATTTCTACCATGTGTGGTTGGCAGATAGACAATGCCATCGGCATTATGCCCACCTTTTGTATACTTATGTTAAATGTGTGCAATAAAGTATTTAAATAAATAAATAAATGGTGATCGAAGTACATGGTGGTGCTTTGATTTCTGTTACAGCCATCTCTGGATATCCTCACCATGTTTCATTGCTGTACTTTTACTGTTCATTCTGCCGAAGAATCGAGAATTACTAGACTTCTTCAAAAAGCGTTCAAGTAAGTTTTTAGTAATTTACGTTTTTGTTTCCAAATCCTCTCGGTTAGGAAAATGCTTATCCTCCAACTCATCCTTCAAAAACATAAAAAATCACCTCAACATGAAGCAAGACAGGAAAAAATTAAAATTTCGTTACGTAATTTTGCAAAACATCATTCCGTTAAACCTCAGTTTCTGGGTCCTCTTTAACAAATTGAGTAAAGTAGGTAAGTAACTCTACAACAGAAAACTCAACAAGAATGCAAACGCTCTATCACACGCTATTTACATAGCATAGACTACTCTCAGGTCTTAATTGTGAGCTTTATTAATTTATTCATCTATTCATTAATATTTTTCTAGTATTTATATCTTAGGAGTAAGGTTTATTTCGTAGTTTCGTAAGTAGGTTATACATTATGTAATGCATATTTTTTTTTCATGTTTCACTGCTGTGAAACTAACAACTTCCTATTATATCTGTAAACCTCTATGAAGGTAAATAGCCTAACTACACTTAATATGAAATTGATTTTTTATCCCATCTGTTCGAAAAGTGGCAAAGGGTTCCTCGATAAGTGCGAACAAAGTGGGTCATTCCAGCGCGACGAAATTACTTTTGAATTTGGAACACTAAAAGTTTGAACGCTTCAATAAAGTCCTGGACGGTATTTTATAGACGACCGTGGTGGCGCGGCGAGTGAAGGTCCACCTTCTCCGCAGGAGGTTGCAGGTTCGATTACCGCCTCGGGACAAATGTTTGTACGATCTGCAGATATTTGTTCCGAGTGTTCTAGATGTTTTTATGTATGATAAAAATATCTATCTTTGTAGTGTATTTGTAATACGTATATCAGTTATCTAGTACCCATAACACAAGCTCTGCTTAGCTGGGGTTTTTGATGATGCTGTGTGGATTGTCCAGCAGTATTAATTAATAATTGGATAAGTACCTAAATATAAATATTCGTCACTACTAAAATCATCTCTTATTTATTTTTCTCGTATGATGATTTTTTCTTGTAGTTTAGGATGAAAAGCAGAGTGTGCCACACGGGACCAAAATTATTTAACCCCGAGCGACCTACTTTGAATCCCTCGCTACGCTTAGGATTCTATAGAATCCTTCGCTGTGCTCTGGAAAAAAATCAATCTCGCCTTAAATACATTATTTTGTTCCCTTGTGATACAATCTACTAATAAGTTCCTACTTTGTAAACCCATCTCTGTAAATCAATATTTTTTATTAATAAGTATATTAATTTGATGAGTAGTACGACTAAAGAAACATATGTAAAATCCGACTATATCTTCAGATACAAGCAAGCCTATAAGTCAAACTCCATGTGAGAAGTGCCTCAGCTGGGCTGAGGTTCGAGACAACATGCATTGGGGAGTTCTCATCATTGTCGGTAAGATTCGATTGTTGGGGTAATAAAGGTAAAAAGTGTAGGTTGGTAAATGGCATATTTTAGAACGTTGTGCTTTTGATTACTTTCTATTACACTTTGTTAGTTTCGTAACCGTCTTAAAATTAAACGAATCCGCAAAGAGTCAACGCACATTCACAACGAAACTAAACAGAATACCGTCCGGAATTTTTTATGGTCTCCCAGGTTGCGCCTCTACACTCTTCGAATCCCTTCAAAGCTCGCACATGACGTCAGAGTTCGAGAAGTTTCTGCTGTACTTCAAGGATTGGTCACCAGTGAGCCTCATCCTGGTGATAGTCGTGTTCTGCAAGGTCCTTACTGAGCTGGCTCCGAGCCCTTGCGTGGCTTACGCGCTGCTGCCGCATATTGCCAGAGTGGTGAGAAATTTAATCTGACAACTTCTGTAGGAGTCTCTCTCTTAAGTCTCCTGTTGCCCGGAATCTTCAAGAGACCGGTGTCCTCAGGAGGTCCCCACTCACACAAACACTCACATACCCAAGGATACCCATATCAAGGCACTTTCTTCTTTTAGAGATATTTAATTATTATACCTATTTAACTGCTTACCTACTAGGTATTAATTTTATTATGTTTTCTAATTAAAATTATTTATGTTGTGCCAAGGAGGCGGGCGATGATGCTGCTCCACATTTTTTAAATTTGCTGCCTCAGCGTTCATTTCTTATTTATTAATTATGATCCTTATTCTTAAAAAAATATTTTGTATTTGCATTTTGTATCTGTAACATAGTGGACGGGAACGTCTGTTAAACGTAGATGGTTACTATTCGATAACCGTTGCGGGACAAATGTTTGTATGAACTGCAGATATTTGAGAAACCTCCAGCCAAATACTTGCAGATCATACAAATATGTTGGACAAACATATACCCAATGCGCACAGATCGGTCATCCCTAGCGATGATATTTAGACATAGGATATTAGATATTTACGACACTTATTTATTTAAACATAATAAAAGCTAACAGTTTGCACCAAATGCTCCACAGGGTAGAAATATAAATAAAAGGTAGACTGTCTTTAAACATGTTGTTCAACTATTTGAGAGGTAAACCTAGACACAGACACTTAAGGCCCCGACCCAGTCCTGGCCCTAATATGGGACCAAGGCCCATGATGGGATTGGGAGGGCTTATTACGGTAAACAAAAGAAATTTCTAAAATCCATTGGGCAGTTTGTGATACCTACCATAAGCTTTTTTTAATACCTCTGTAATAGTTTTATTTTGTATAGTTTAGACAGAGATGCGAAAACAGAGTTTGGTGGCCAAAAAGAGCAACTTCGCATCTTTGCATAAACTATACAAAATAAAACTATAACAGAGGCATTAAAAAAAAGCTTATAATAGATATCACAAACTGCCCAATGGATATTAGAAAATTCCTTTGAATAACGTAATAGTAAGATAAACTAGGTGGCGGCGCTGTTCTGGGTCGGGGTAGCGCCTTAACCATCCAATACAGAATATTTTGGTCAATGACCTAACCAATGCTCCGCAGAGTATCCTGTGTAAGATGAACCCTCATTATCTGATGCTGGGAGCCACCTATTCCATCTCGCTGTCTTTCCACCTGGTCACTGGGGCACCTGTCAATGCTATGGTCGCTGGATATATGCACATACCACCTTTTAAGATGGTGAGTTACTTTTAAACCAACCTGCTTGTGGCATTCACTGCCTCAGCCTCTGCGGTGCGACTTAAAGGGACGCGTCGGCGCAGGTATATCTATAATCTGATATCGCGTTTTACGTTTGTATGAAAAGCGACAGAATAGGTATAATTATATTGCAGTTTGCGATTTCGTGGAGGTGAAAGACCTGGAAGCCAATTCTCGCCAATTTATCACTCAATAATTAACAAAAGAACTGTTATATTTGACAGTTTTTATAAGAAATATCTGTCAAATTCGACAGTTGTTTTGTTGAATAACGAGTGATATATTGGCGAGAATTTGCCCCCAGTATTGCCACCTTATTTATAGACGTATATGTGCGTCTGCGTAATGACAATGAAAGCGTTGGTTTTTCCCTATACTTGGATTCAAAATTAGTCCATGGTGCTTTTCTAAGTGGGGGCTTACCATATAGTTCAAGTGCAAAATTTATTGTTTTGACACATCACATTTCCCTCCTTCAGTTATGGGGCGGCTTCGTACCATCTCTCTTCGCGCTGGCGGTGGCTTGGTTCACAGCGGCCGCTTGGTGCGCCGCCATCTTGCCCGACACAGTAGCTAACACTGAATGGACCAAACTTAATGCTTTTGAACTTAATTTTAAATAAATAACTGGTAGTTGACATTTCATTTATCGTACTAGGTTCATACCCCGTTTACCCTATGTTTAAGTTTCTATGTATTTCATGAATAAATTTTACATACAATTTTCGATCATGGCTAGGCTATCATTAATTTATGCAGGTAGATATGTTAAGTATGTCTGTAAAAAAAAACAAAAATATATTTTTCAAAGATTTTTTATTTAAAATCTACTATTGCACACCTATTTACACTGAGCATATACGATTATGACACGTTTACACAAATCCACTTGCGACAGAAATACACAACCGATAAAAATCAAATCTGTCGCTTTTCTGGCACATTTTTAATGACTTCGTCCTCTAACCAGACCAGCATCTTGTTTCTGATTCCAATCAAAAATACTTTACTACTATTACCTACAGTAACCCAGTACCTATAGTCGTGTAGATAAAGAATGGGATTTATGATGACTTGGGTGATATTTGATCAAATTTGATCTAAGCGGGATAGCATGCTATCCCGCTGTCATTTTCAATACTATTCCTTAACTACGCTTATACCTAGGAAACACGAACAAAAACAGATCGGACCCTTTTCAAGCAGACGGTTTTCCCCCAATATACCTTTCTTTACCCGCGGCAAAGAAAAAAAAGTGTTCTATCTTTTGTAAATCGTTTGATCCTGTATTGAGTAGATACGTATACCTACTGCTGGCCAGTTTGATGGACTAAGAACATTATCACATTACATATCTTTACATACATACATTTTGTTTCTAGTGTGCGTGACACGAGTAATGGTCTACGAAAGACTGCAATAATACATTTAAACGGAAGTATTCTTTAATTCAAAAACAGATTTTATCAGTTCATTAGCTATAAGCATCTCTTGTTTAAGACGGACTTCCAAAAAATGTACCTTCAATTCGACTGTTTCTTCTTTGGTGAAATTTAGGTAACATAACCTGAGATATAAAAACAAGAGAATACCTCTTTTCAGCCTATAAACCTAAAAGTAATATACCAAAAAACTTAAAGGCTATATTAAATCTGTTTAGATCAATGGAACACTACCGCCATCTAGCAAAAGCTTTCGCAAACCGACTCAGAGATTCTGTAGTTGTCTCATAAAAAAACTACTTTAAAAACATGAATAGTTCAATATTTAAAATGCAGTTTTTCAAAATGCGTATAAAAACATTTTTGTTCGTTGTTCAATCTATTTGTACAATTAAACTAACACTTTCAGGACCCGAAACGCACTTGTCCATCTGCAGGTCCTTGAAGCAAGGCTGGGCATTGAATGCGTTAAAGGCACATTTAGATAATATTGTCTGAATTGCATTGGCCTCTGATAGTTATCAATATCATAGCTATCTTGTTCACCTGGTTCATTCAAATGTACTATTTTTATTATTATGTTTACTATTTTCATTATTATTTTTTCAATTAAAATGCTGATAATAAACGGCGAAAATAATATACGTGATACACTCACGAATAAATCTGTATCGACATGCTGTGGTAAAAAAATATTCAGCTCAAATATGAGGTTCTGTATTTATTATGAATAATTTAGTACATAGTATCATAGCAATCTTGTTCACCTGGTTCATAATTTACACACACACTTGGTAAACACTAGGAACTTCTCACAATCAATGAGATTATGCAATAATCTTTTTAATTTGTCGCATAAAATCTTTATAAATATCTCCCAATTTAATATACAAGTAGTGTTACATAATAATTCCTATAAAAATAGAGATTTAGGCACATAATAATTTAAAATCTTGCCACATGGTCAGTTTTATATGTAAAAATATATGATTATCTATTTTAAGAGTAGGTATAATAAGATATAACCATCGATCAAGGTATCTGCCGGCCCCCATAGATTCACAATGCGCACTCTGAAACAGTCTGTTTCAAAAGAGGATCATTTGATTTCATTTGTCATGTTGGGTTTCCTTTTCAACTAGTGTCATTCTAACGCTCGAACTGGAAGCATGCCTAGCAAAATTGCAAATCACACGTCGAAGACATTAAAAAGGACAGGATTTCCTATTTTCAGTAAAGTTTTAATGCATTTTTTACCACTGTAATGCGCTATTAGCCATAATATAGTCAAAAAAAAAAAATTATTTGCCTTTTCTACGATATTGACTTGGTTCTAAATTCATGAATGAGTGTCTATTGTTTCAAAGTAGATTTTTATTTTTGTTTTTGTGTACTATAATTATTCATTTTGTATAAAATACTTACTTTATTATAAATTACTTTATAACATTGATGAACGATTTTTTAATTATTGCAAAATCGTTTTTAATCCAAAATATTTACTTTTTCTGATTTAGGTAGATACCTTATTTCTTATTTGATAATATTTAATAGCATAAAATCTGACTTGTCTAATTGCTTATTTTGTAAGCCAAGAAATAAAGTTATTAAAATCTTAAATCTTACAAAATGAAATAAATTCGACTCCACTGATCTCTTGTTCCGTATTCACAGAACTTGTCACGGCTCTCAAAACTGTCAAAACAAGTTATAGACAATTTCGAGTGTAATTTTTGTAAGGTTCTAGGTATCTACAGGAGGAGGCGGCGGATACCTGATCGAAGGATATAGAGAATATAGAGTTATTACAAAATATAAATTTTCTAATTTCATATTTAAATGAATCTTACTAGTCAAAAAAATAATTGAACTATAATGCATCGCATAAATGCTTGTAAAATAAAATGCTTGAACATAAATAACGGTTAATGAAGCTATTTTGGTAATTATTCAATCGTGGTTGTATTTTTTAATAAATAATTGTCTATTAAACGAACCACATAATATACACAAAGTGGTTGCCATAACCATCGTGGCGGCCACAAAACTACGATTCATGGTCACCACAACGATATCTTGGTATTGCATGGCAAAAAAACGCTAAATATGCTGGCAAAGCTACATTCGCGTCTTAAATATGCTGACAAGATTACGCTTGAAGAAATTGGCACCTACTTTTAGCAGCCACATGCAAATAGCACATTTTAACCAATTACCAATGTACAGTAAGAACTAATTGATTGAAAATTATAAATTAACCGACTTAGACCCGCTTTTTCACAATTTTCGCAAAATTACGGCATACCGGCTTTAAATGCTGCTAAGAACACCCCCGAAATTCAGAAGAGTATTTTAATACCTCATTTACGAAAGTCGGTTACGCCGTTTTGCTGCTTTGCGGTAAAAAAGATTCCTAGCCAACCACTTAAATACGCTGAAAAAACATATTATTATACCCTCGCGGGTAAAAAAAGGACTACCTTAGAAAATCCAAACTCCAACGCCTAAAACTTAAATCACAGTACAGTTGCGTTAGGACTAAAAGGAGTATAATTACAGCTAAACGTGCCATTACTTATATACGGCAAAGTATTATTTAGCACTTTACTGAATGGCACAGAACAATTCAGGTCTCCTAAGCTGTCTAAAACGCCGAAGGTGGAGTTGCAGTGGAGAGCTATGGTTTGGTTGAGGATAGGCGCGGAAAGCGTCACGCTTAGAGGGGGGAAGATGACTTTGCCCCAGGTTGGGTAAGCGCCCCAGACGATGAGGGTTGTGATTATCTTGGGTCCAATGCCGCCGATGGCCTGAAAAGAAGAATACAATTAAAGATTTATGTAAATGTTAAGTTTGCGTCAGAATTAGTACTTGTGGCAGTTCACGTATTAGTCATATATTAATGTTATTGGTACAATAATATTTACAATGATTGTAGTGTGAAATCTGAAACTATGAGAAATTGAAGAAGAAAAAGAAGAAAAATCATACAAGGAGCTTGAGTTGGAAGATAACAAAGATTTTTGTTACAAAGTCTAACACCATTATTCATAATAGTCCACTAACTTAAAACCGCTGCTAAGCAGCGTTATTTCTCGCTCTGTCTTATGTCAATAGAAGAAGACCGAGTGAGAGATAGCAATGCTCTAAGTTAGCAGACTATTATGAATAAGGGCGATAGAGCATCAGAGTTTACGAAAGCTTGCTCAGTCATATGTAGATCTATGCTTGAGTGACGTTTATGCCATAGAAAGCGTTACTCAAGCAGAGATCGAAGACTGAGCAACCTTTCATAATAAGGGTCTTAGTTTCTGGCTTCGGTCGGATTCATGAAGTTGCAACATTTCATGGTGTGGTATTAAAATTACCTATGTCCAAATTACAATGTTCTATATGGAGACCAGCTTCTGCCCGCGGCTTCGCACGGACTTTACCGGGATAAAAAGTCGCCTACGTCCGTCCCTGGGACACCATCTCCATGCCAAATTTCATTAAGATTCGATAAGCCGTTTAGGCGTGAAAAGGTAACAGACAGACAGACTGACAGACAGACAAGTTACGTTCGAATTTATAATATTAGTATGGATTAGTCCTATGCATCACGGGCTCAGTTGGAGCGAGGAATGTATAAGGGGCTATGCCCAGTATTCAGGACATGTCTATACTTACCATCTTAGAAGTGGGTATGTGTGATACGCCTGCCACGATAGCGTTCGGCGGAGTGCCCACCGGCATGTGGAATGCCATGGAGCATGCGAGCGTGGCGGGGATCATCAGGTAGCGGGGGTCTATGTCTAGTGTACGGGCCTGGAACAATAAATTTTATCAAAATTGGTTCATCCGTTTTGGAGAAAAGACACATTGATTTAAAAACATCTCTGTTTGTGTTGGGGTTTAAAAATATCACTTCTGATCTAGACATAGTGTTACCACCGTGCTGGATGATTTAAGGGGCGAACTTAGCGGACATGGTTGTCAAACTAGGCCTAGATCTCGGTACTCGCGGGATCCCCGTAGTAAAAAAACTCGAATTACATAAAATTCTACATTATTTCTTTGGTTACTTGAATGTGAAAACATGATTGAGTTAAAAAATATACGTTAAAAAAATCATGAAATGCCCCGTTTCGCTCGTAATTTGGTCGAGATATTGCGAGCCCTGCGGTGTATTGAAATGACTTATGTTTTGATTTGGTAATTTCATTACTAATTATTTGGTTCCTTGAACCTGTTTCTTCATAAGTTGCGTAGTTTTCTTGTAAATAAACAATATCTTGATTCTTGCGCTTACGCCGTTCCAAAAACGCATGCTGTCCCGCTCCTATGAACGCGAAACCTTATGCCTACCTTATTCACAAAATGGCGCGCGTTGCGCCCTCTAATACAGTTTCTATAGTCATGGAAGGTACAAGTCGTGTAGATAAATTAAATTTTAATTGTAGATAAAGATTGGGATTGATAATGTAATAAATATGATCTAAGCGAGACAGCATGATATTCTCGATCACAACACACATCAGTATCTACCCGATTTATGTACTTTTGTTTGAAAATTACAAGTTCACTCCTACGCCCGTACGTACGGGGTTGCAAGCTTCGGTCCGCAATGACTGCACTGCTGGCCACGTTATGCTGGCCTCAAGCTAAGCTTGCTATGGTCTCGGCCTTCAAGCTTGGTCATCATTGCAGCCCTTGTTGTCCTCGCTACGAAGGCCGAAGACCGGAGGTCGAGGCCTTCGTTTCAGCTTCATCAAGGGCTGCAATTCTGACCGCGCTGTGGTGGCCTGGACGTGCGCTACGCTTCAGCCGCGGCCAGCAACCCATCCATTACAGACCTTGGACGTAAAGTACTATAAAATTATCGCAACAATATCGTTGAACGTTTATGGTAAAGAAAAAGTTCTTACTAGTGAACGTTTCATGTTTTAAGTAGTTCTCGTTTATTAGCATACATAGATAGAATTATTCGTAAGCCAAATATATATGTTTACCCAAGGCCCACATTACTGCAGAACATTAAAAGTAGTAAAGGTTGTACAATAAATCTTACTTGCGGTAACAATCCCGGTAAAAGCAAATATGAATCTAAAAGTAGCCGGAGGTTTGAGCCCTCGTGTCTAACTACAAGTTTAATGTAAACTTAGTTAGAGCGAGGTGTCACTATCTTTGACACATAGAGGTTCAATACAAGTATGTGTGTACTAAAAATCTGTACTTAATCGTTAGGATTAATTAATTAATTAGTCTATAAGTACCCATAGTACTTTGTAAATCCTACCTGTACCATCTGTTGATAAATAACTTTATTATTATTCACTTCATTTATTTTAAATCTCGTTATAAAATACATTTTTTACTATAGAAAATAAAATATTATAAAACTATTCTACAGTAAAAAATATATCAAAACGGTGAATCACCGGCCGCGAAGCTAGCCTTAAGCGGCCGGTGACTAGGGCTGCAGAGAGAGGAACTTCCTGACGATGCGCGCCGAGTCCAGGAGTACCGCCTTTTGAATCTGACCCTTGATCCAACTTCCTAGCGAGAGTTGTTATTATTATTATTACATTTGCTACCACGCTGACTTATGTCTAGGCTAGTAGGTAAGTAGGTAGGTCGGCTACACTTACCATATTAGCCAACACCGGTAGTATAAGATTAGCGATCGCGACGTTAGACGTGAACTCCGTGATAAACTGTGTGACCAGTACTACCACTAACAGCACAGCGGCCTCGGGGAGGCCTCGGAGGCCTTCGAGCGAGGACCCGATCATGGAGGATAGGCCTGTTGCCTTGCTGCCCTCGGCTAGGGCGAAGCCACCACCTGTGAATATCACACTTTAATTAATTAATGTGAAAGTTTGTATGTTTACCTCTTCACGTCAGAACTACTGAACGGGTTGGACTGAAATTTAGCATAGATGTAGTATCTAGCAACACGCGTGCGAAAGAAGACTGAGTCAGCATTACTTTATGATTTTTTTCTCTTAATACTATGTACTTATACCTATTATATTAATTTATTTGTAAGACTTTCTTATGTGCAATGTAATGTGCCTATAAGAAATAAATAAACGAAACTGAAACTGCTACATACTAAGATAAAGATAAAGATAAAGATATTTTATTTGCTTGAACACAATGTAATTTACACAGATGTTAATAATTTTAAGTTTCAATTATGTTCTACTAAGATTAGCATGCAAATGTTACAGTAAGTTAATAATGAAACTATGCTATTTTAGACAATGTCAAATAATTAAAGAGTTATAATAGGAACAGGCGTACAGGTGATGTCAAAATTTATCTGTCATAAAATCTTTAATATTGTAATAGCATTTGTTAATTAATAATTGTTTCAATTTAGTCCTGAATATATTGTCGTCAAGATCTTTCAATGATTTAGGTATTTTATCATAGATTTTACGTGACATACATACTACACTTTTTTGTAGGAAAGCTGTTTTAATGTTAGGCATTTGAAGTTTACTGCTATCACGTCTATTTCGCACTACGAAGTCAGACTTACGTGGGAAAAGATGGGGATGTTTTCTAACAAATATTGCCATTTCAAATATATATAACGACGGAAGCGTTAGAATCTTGTGCTCAATGAACAAAGGTCTACAACTGTCGGTAACGTGCAGGTTAAACATTGATCTAATACACCTTTTTTGTCTTTTAAATATGAAGTCTGTATTGGTAGAGTTAGCCCAAAAAATTATTCCAAACCTTTATTTCCAAACAAGACATTAATCACTTGAATATCTTTGTAAGATGATGCTGACGCTTATCGTTGGAGTTGGGCTAGGATGCCGCATAATGGACAACTTCTTTACTATGTAAAAAGTGACTAATAATGTTATAAAAATGTTATTGTAATATGTTTGTAAGATTTGTTATAAGATCGTTTGTTGTATAATTTAGGTTTTGGTAAATAAGATAGTCACGTTAAGTACGTAAAACGTTAAGTAGTCACGGTAAGATAGATACGTCGAAGAAAATCTCATAAACTAAGTTTCTTTTAAGTTAAATTTTGTTTTGTTACATAGAATGTATTTTTTAGGGTTTCTATAGCCGAAGGGTGAAAACGGAACCCTATTGCTAAGCCTCCGCTGTCCGTCCGTCCGCTATAACAAATAATAAAAATAAAATAAATATTAAAATTAAAGGGGGCTCCCATACAACAAACGTGATTTTATTGTCTATTTTAGCTCTTGTCAAGGCTGTATCTCTTGAACTACAGTAAGTAGACACATGAAACTTTCTATAATTAAGTAACACTTCAACTGTAATAATAACAAATACTAAAAATAAAATAGAGTTGAAAATTTAAAGAGGTGTCCAAACAAGTGAAAATTTGATGTTCTTTATTGTTAGATGCACTATTGTAATTTAAAATTACGGGGGTGACATGTCACGTTCGGCCAAACCATCATGCAACAATTAAATGATTTTAAAAAATAGTGACTAAAAAGGGGTCGGTAATATGCTTTATTGTTTTTCCCAACTTCAATAAAAATAAATTTCGTCGCGCCCGCCCCAGCTCCTTTAATCCGTCCTTGCTTTTGTTCGTTACACGGGTTCGTTATCATAACAAAGCTCTTTTCCGACGCTAGATTTTGATTATAATTTTCACATGGACTATAGGGGATAACTAAACTAATTCAGTAAAATAAAAATTCAAAATGGAAGTCGCCCAACGTGGGGCTCGAACCCACGACCCTGAGATTAAGAGTCTCATGCTCTACCGACTGAGCTAGCCGGGCTGTGACAAATCTGACGAAAATTACGTACATTTGCATTAACGATGAGTTAAATTAAAAAAAAATATCATTTTCAAACAAAGCGGCGCAATCAAAATGCGTCATAACCGTATTCTTATTTTTTTTTCTCCCTATTAATTTACCATCAGTGTCCTAGGTTTACATCAATCAGAATGAATACCATATTCCACTTAAAACATAACAACATAAAAAACCTACATTATAAATATAAATATCTACATTTAAAACATAATCAGTGCAATCGGCGGCCTTATCGCTGAGAGCGATTTCTCCCAGGCAACCTCAGTACCACTAACCAACAGCTGATTTGACTTACCGAGTAAGAATAGCAGACCCCATGGGATTTTCTCCTTTAGAATATTCCAGGTCACAATGCTGGGGGATGGCTTAGTAGCGGCTAACTCTTCATCTGTAACACACAGAAGTGATCTATTGTTAGTACAATAATAGACTAAAAGCATTTTAATACACAACAGACATCAAATGGTTTCTATAACACCAAGAGGATACTAATGATTCTCTTAAATTTTAGTAGATTAGATTATTACGTACTAGATTTTACTTTAATACTCTGGTACAGAATCAAAACATGAAATTTTACTATAACAATAAATAGGACCGTATTCATTAAAAAAATGTTTAAGAACACTCCCAGAAATATCAGCTGCCTTACAAAGACGGCATTGAAATCACTGCATACGTTTCATAGCTAAAAGGCCACCGATAGACCCACATAGACCGGTATTATGAAAGCTTACTCAGTCATAGATCTATGCTTGAGTGACGTTTATGCCATAGAAAAGCGTTACTCAAGCAGAGATCGATATACATATATTTATACCTTTTTTGGCAGTTTAATTCATTTTATGTATTGATACCATGGGCTCACAGTGAACACAAGTCAAATCAAATTCTTAGATAAATTTCAAAAGCACATAAGATCATCCATACAAATATAATAAATTCGAAAGTAACTCTATCTGTCTGTTACCTTTTCACGCCTAAAAGGCTGAACGGATCTCAATGAAACTTGGCAGGGAGGTAAATAGTATCCCGGGAACGGACATAGGCTACTAAAAAGCGCGTGCAAAGCCGCGGGCAGCAGCTAATGGAAAATAAATAAACAAAATAAACATGCTAACGACGCACATGGACACGTTCAGCTCCCTTTAGCTGCGGCGCGCCCCTGCGTGTCGCACCGCAGAGGTATGGCAGTGAACGCTTTAAAATCCCTCTTTTTATTCATAAGTTTAGATAGATAGATTATTGCTTTATTGCACCATCAGTACATAAACAAGAACTTAATACTAAATATATCTAGTATGTCACAATCGGAGGCCTAAATAAGTTATTAAACAGAGGGGTGAGTCTGTTTGACGTTAGTAACGAGACGTGATCGTGACGTCTCTTTTAGGTATGGTATTTGCGTAGTTCTATGTCCGCACGTTAGAGGCGCTGTACCAAATTGTATGGAAAAAGGAGACGTCACGTCTCGTTACTAACGTCAAATAGATTTACCCCTCAGGCTACTTACAAGAAGCGTTGGATGTGAAGAACTTGAGGAAATCCACAGACATCGGCAGAATGAACATAAGTACCACGATGAACATGGAGGTCACGCCATCTTTTACTATCCTGCAAGTAAAACATACGCTTGTAACACTTCAAATTAAAATACAAAATTCCTCAAGTCTTGGGCAATTCGTTTCAGCCTTTTAGAAAATTTCGAGCATTTTTAAATTGCTGGTCGCTTGCTATTGGGCTAAAAACGCAGATGTTGAACAAGATACCTCAGTCACCAAAATCAAAAATCACACTAAAAATGCCTGTAAATAGCAAAAATAATTAAATCATTAGATAATGCTTTAATAAGGAAAGGAATTACAATAAGACCTTTTTGTTATGGCTTTTTTTTTTGTTTTCACTAAACTATAGACCAAGCGAATGCTCATTCTTTAACCACTACGTCAAATTAATTTATTAACCGACTTCGAAAATTGGCGGCGATTCTATGATTCTGCTGTATGTATGTTTGTGGATTTCGCCATAATTTATGAACCGATTTGGGTGATTATTTTACAGTTGTATAGAGGACGATCCCGAGGTGGTCCATACTAAACTATTCCCGAGGGATTAGTATTGATCCCGCAAAACTTAAAAAACTGTTTAAAATTAAGGGATTCGAAGTCGGTTTTAAGTTTTTTTCAAAACAATCAAATTTTTGTAAACAGAGACTGAGCATTCTTTCGTTGTTCCATCTCTGTCAGAGATCAAATGAAGAAGATATAAGATTAAAAGAACGTTCTTGTTCTAGCTCTCAACTGAGAGCGAGCCCGTCCGAACACGAAAGAACGCTAATGTTCGCGCGCTCTAGTGCCGTTTACATCAAGCGAGCGAGCATTCTTAGAATATTCCATAGAATCTATGCGAACTAAGAAGAACCACGAAGGAATGTTCTGTCTCTGTTTACATATACACAATCAGACGGAGAGGGGATAGAATGAGCATCCGCTCGTCTGATGTAAAGCGGCCTTTAGAGAATAGCATGACCGCTCACAAACGCAAACTTTAACTGAACCAAAATTCAAAACTGAAAGCAAAGTTAAGAAAAGCTAAATCAAAAATATCACTTTATTTCCGTGTCAGTGTTTAATTATTAAGAATTATATTTATTGTATAAATGGAAATGAAGAGTTTTTGACTTTAACTTTGACTTTGAGTAAGTTGAACTTTTTACAATATTTAGACATTTATTTATTAAAACTTAATACAAGCTCACAGTTCACACACATGAAACATGAAATCATAATGTTGCATTTTGCTGAAAAAAGAACTTCACTGTGCAACATGCATAATTGAACGGAATATTCAATCTGTATAGTTTTTTTTTATACCCTAGAAACTAGTCTGTCTTCTGAGTACCGTACACGGGCCATGACCCTGGTGTGGGCTGTAGCCAATCTATTAAACATGCCCACTTATCATTATTTACATAGTAAGCTTCTATGTACTTTTCCATTTTTAATGTATGCCTAATAATTGTGATTTGTTGTCATTGTGTGAACTTTCAATATTTGCTTATAATAGGCACTAACATGGTGGTCAGAACATCAGCCCAGCCAGGCATGAAGCCAGGTTTTCTGAAAATGTACAGGAACACAGCAAGGATGAACAGGAGACCGGATCCCTGCAAACAAAGCATAACATGTCACCAGCTGTAGTGCCTACAGTGAACGGAAAAAACATGGAAGCCTTCCTTCAAGAAAAATATGCGCGCAACTTGACACAAAATTGCAAACAAACTTACATGTCTAACTACCTCTTCTGTGTGATGTGTGTTTATTTATAAGTTAAGTACCTACGTAGATCTATCGCCTTAGGATTAAAAAAACCTGTTATGATAAATAAATAATAAATAAATGTCAAATATCCTTCGCTGATTACTGATTAGCCAACAATTTGTTAACACTCGAGACGCTCAGTTCAAATATATAGCTCAGATCGACTTTATTCCCTCGATATTTAAGATTGAATTGTCGTTTAACGTGCAAGTCGCGTACGTCTTTTTCTACAACGCCCTTCAGTTGCTACCGCCAGTCGCCTTACGTATTAAACTCTTTCGCAGCATAGTTTACAAGCGCCGCCTACCACAGCATACTTTGCTTTTGGGTTATTTTCTAGCGCAAGGAACGCTTCTATGTTTGATCCGTTCACTGAGTGCCTAGCTGCTGCTCGCCGCTTCGCTCACGTGATGCCTGGATACACAGATATCTAGCAGCATATCACCACACATAGGTCCACAGCTGAACGTGCCTTCCATAAACAAAGGCGGTGTTGCCATCATTACCACGCTTGGCGCCCGCAAAGCGGGTAATACTATACAAGACAAGAGTGAATAGTTGTCTTCTAGACCTTCGTCGACCACATCGTCATTTACCATCAGGTGAGATGGTGGTCAAATAAATAAAATAATTAATAAATAATACTGGACAATCCACACAGCATCATCTAGCTAGGTAGGTACTAGATAGCTAGGTACTAGATGACTGATATATTTAATACAATACATTACATAGATAGATATTTTTTATTAATAGAAAACACCCGGAACAAATATTTGCAGATCGTACAAACATTTGTCCCAAGGCGGGAATCGAACCCGCAACCTCCTGCGTCGCAGGCGGACATTCGCCCGCCCCGCCGCATCGGTCGTCACTAAGTTATATTATATCACACAATCCATACCAATATTATAAATTCGAAAGTAACTCTATCTGTCTGTTACGTTTTCACACCTAAACGGCTGAACGGATCATAATGAACTTTGGCAGGGAGGTAGCTGGTATCCCGGGGAAGGACATAAGCTATTTTTTTATTCCGGAATAGAGCGTGTGAAGTAATTCATAATATTATTATTTATCGTTATTCCCAAAGCGTACCTTTTCGTGGAAGGTAGCGGGTCCCAAGTTCTTGTACTGCTCTTTGATGACCTTCATCGTGTTGGAGGATCCTGAAGACGCGATGTCCACCTTCCTGGCCGCTTCGCTGTTTGGTCTGCAAGTACGTTGGCAATTAGTTTATGAAGAATCTTTATGCGAGCCTTGTGAGCTTAACTTTCGATGCTTTCTTGAAACGGGCATTGGCACACTTGTGTCAAACATGACGACCTATGTGGCGCGGCGGGGTCCGCCTGCGACGCTGGAGGTTGCGGTTCGATTCCCGCCTTAGGACAAATGTTTGTACGACCTGCAAATATTTGTTCTCGGTGTTCTGAGTATTTTTTATGTATATATAAAAAGCTATGGTATGTATTGTGATTTGTATTAAATACATCAGTCATCTAGTACCCATAACACAAGCTCTGCTTAGCTTGGGGTTAGACGATGCTTTGGATAAAAACGATTTGATATTGTTTTGTAATTGTTGCTTTATCGTACAAGGCCAAAAGTAACTCTAGCAACTTTTTTTGGCGTTTCATATATCGTAAGCAGAGTTCAGCGAAGCTACCTCGCCTCGCAGGGAGAAATTACTTTGTGTAAATTTTAATAATAAAAGCAATTTAATAACAAACAATCGATGTCGCACCGAAGTCACTTTCTTCTCATCTACGCGCATTGTTTTTGAACTCGATAAGCGGTAGCGAAGTGAGACCTTCAACTTGCGAGGGGGCACAGAAAGTCCACTCTCAAAATAAAATACCTATAAAACGTTACAGCGGGCACACCGGTAGCACACCTACCCATGTACCTACCTAGATATATTGCTGTACCTGCTCATTGGTGCTGTGCCTGGTGGGTTGTACATAATGTCGCATCCACCAACCCCCACCATCGATTTGACACCTCTATGTAAGTACCTGCAGGTCCTGCATTCCGTGACATAGTACAGGTCGCGCCTACCTACATACCTACCTACCTACATAGTGAATACCTAGGTACCTTTGCTATTAGCCTTATTTAGTTATCAAGTAGGTAGTTTGTTCTCATCCTGTTGTGTCTTTCTTTCTCTATATGTTCCGTTCGTTTAGCCCTTTATGTTAAAAGGTGGGTGGGTAGGTACATGGCTACTCTTTTCTTATTATTTTATTTTTTTCTCATTTAGGTAATTTTATTTATTTATTTATGAAACAAAATCTATAGCCTTTAAGAACTAAAAATTTACAAGCTTTTTCGCAAAACATACGGCCAATAAAGGATTTACTTTTTGTATAAGTTAATTTTGTATTGTATGCTTCATTTATTGTTTGTAAGTTATGTACTATTTCTGTTAATAAATGTTTCTCTATCTATCTATCTCTATCTAAAGCTTACATATGTAAGTTCTTGCTCTCGTGGCTCAGCGACCTGAAGTGGACCATCCCTCCACCATCCTCAAGAGTTCTCTAGGTATCCGGGTTCATAACTGTCGTGCGTCGATATTGTTTATTTCTATACGTAATATTAGATATTTTCAGGCTTAGAGCTTGAGATCGATCGTTTCGTGTTGGCGCGAGCACTTCGTTTTACTGGTTTTTTATTTTTGAGCATGAGGGATAATAAGATATTTTAGGTTCAAAATAAACATATTCCCAAATGCTCCCAAAATAAAATTTAATCGTAGTTGGTTTTAGGATGAGTTCATAGAATATGGTATACGATTTGCGACAAATTACATTTCCTCTACTTTTATTCATTACCCACAAAAAAAAGAATTTAACAACAAAAAAAAACTCGCGCGTACACGAAACGATCGACCTTAACACTGATAATGGGGTTGTATTAACCTGAACATTCCCATGAAAGTGATCTGCAACGCGAACCAGACCAGGATCTGCATGATCAGCATGGGAGGGGTGCTGTACGCCATGAACCAGAAGAAGTTTACTGACGCCGTGTATTCCGGGAACTCACTGGAACAAACATCAGATTACTATTTATATTATTAATCATAAAGTATATAAATTTTCAATGCGGTAAACATTCAGATATTTTGTAAAAAAAAAAAAAACACACTACCGCCTTAGAATATTTAACAAATGGAAACGATTTACTAACTAGTTTCCCGTCCGAAAACTACGTACACACACATACAAACCAATCGAAACTATGTTTGGCGCGGTATATAAGCGTAAAAAGACATTGCAGTTTTTAAATTTGTCACAGTTTTTATTTGACTTGAAGCGTATACAAATTTGTTTGTCTTTTTATTTATTATGTCTATATGTGATTTCCAGTCCAGATTTTCGTCAATGATTACATTGATAACACCTAAAAACTTAATTTGCGGAACTTCTTCTATCTTTGCTTACATGTAAATATTAAAATTATATGTAACATGTTTTGATTTATTAAATTGACTCAATATTTCGATTTGTCAAGATTTATTTTAAGATTATTCATGTCATGCCATTCAATTATTTTATCAATTGTATTATTAATGTCAGTTTCATGGTCATTAATGCTGATTTTATTTTTTTCCGATGTCACTGTTACAGGAATGTCGTCAGCAAACAAAATGCACCTATGGTTTGTCACGTCAACTATTTCATTAACATACAATAAGATCAATATGGGACCTAATATGGTGCCTTGTGGCACGCCAGATTTGTTTATTTCGTAGCTTGATGTAACTGTCATCAATTCGTTGTTTTCAGTTATTTTATTAATAACAACACATTGCTTACGGTTCTCCAAGTAAGATTTAGACCTCTGACACCAACTTAATCAAGTTTACCCAAAAGCATGTCATGCGAAACGAAGTCAAAAAGTCTTAGATAAATCGAAAAATAGTCCTGTCGTTAAATGACCTGCGTTTAAACCATTCATCACAGTTTTAACTAAAGTAAAAATGGCCAATGAGGTAGACTTTCCTTTTGAAAGCAAAATTGTTCCTTTCTTATTATATTCTGTGTTGCAATAATTTAAAAGTCTTTGATACACACATTTTTCGAATATTTTTGACTACTAGGTTAGTAAGTAATTATTTTAAAGTATGCATCTTCGCCTTGTATATTAAGTTCTATTTGATTATTTTATTTGATGTAAGAACTCTTTTTGCCTGAAAAACAGGTTTTTACCTAGTTCAGGCACATGCATTATTTAATTCCATTAGAATTTTAGATGAGCTTTGTTATCCTTTAGTCCTAAGTTATTTTGAATAAAATATTATTATTATTATTATCTCCTCCACCTCCACAACCTATATTGGTCCACTGCTGGACCCAGGCTTCCCCCTGATAAGCGCCTTATTGACTTTTATCTCACGGGGGTAATGCCCATAATCCCCACGCTGGGCATGCGGGTTGGGGATCGCAGTTAGGTGGTAGAATTATTCTGCAGGGGGCGCTGCTGCCCGCCCTCGGTGGATATCCCTTAGTCGCCTCTTACGACACCCGCGGGAAGAGTTGAGTGGTACAAAAGCCGGCGGCACACAGCAGTATTCAACTAACAGACCTGTCAAAAATCCCTTTGAATGCTGAGTTGGTGGCCGTTCCAACGAGGGTACCGCAGCCTCCGAGAGTTGAAGCGTAGGCTATGCTGAGGTAGTAGCAGATTGTGATGTTGGAGGGCATCAGATGTCTGAAAATAAAGGAGTTTTTTTAAACTAGTGGCGACATCTATACCATAGCCAAACTTGATATGGAATGTTAATAAACAAACCACGACACAAATAACTAAAGTTCAATTGTTTAGCGACGTTCAGATATGATAGTAAGCAATATTTACTGAAGGAAGGATCTCAAATCGACAATTAATGTAAATTTCGTATAAAAAGACGCGGCAAGAGTGAATTTTAGGTTAAGTATGGGTGGTTTGTTTACAAACATTCTACAGCGTGTTTGGCTAGTGTATAGTTATAGTTATGTAAATGTTTTGTAAAATTACAGACAATTGGTGTAATTTTTCAAAACATTCCCACCATTCCCTGCTCAGCTGCCGCCTCTGTACTAACATCTCTATGTGCGTCGTAGGCACTGAAAGTGATAAAACCACACGAAAGGTTCCTTACGGATGTAAGCAACAACCGATACACACACACACAACGAACCGATTCGTAGTTAACCCGCTTACTTCCGTAATGAATTCGTCAAACTACGATAATTTTCACACGAAAGGTATTCGCAGATGGCAGCACCAGTCAATTGTATAAATTAGTATTTAAGAATATTATATACCATTGTGCACTAAAGTGTATAATGTTGTACATAAATGTATAATGTGTCTGACGTGTAATATTATTGTCAATGTGTATGAGTATAAGGGCCGGGCCGGTTTCCATCAAAACTAACTAGTAACACAAGTTTTCAAACCTATCACTGGCACCAGTCTCTCACAAACAGGTGTCTGTATTTTCTACACTACACGTAGCTGTACCAATTAACTGTAAGAATACTTTTTGTGAAGAAAAGATATATATTATTATTATTATTCATATTTAGATCGTTTGTCATTACATCAAACAAATAAAAACTTTACAAAATAATGTTACTTAAATTAAAAGATGAGGCTTTGACTCGTCCAAAACACGCTAAATACAATTTTGCTCTAGAGAGGCAATAGTCGAAGTACAATTATGTATATGCTTAAAACTAAGGTTCTTGTAAATCCATCACTTTAGGTTAGGTGCTTCCACGAGGATGACATGTAATTTAGAGAGTTTGTTTGTCATTAAACTGACTGTAATAATTCTCTAAAAACTCTTTGATGCTATACAGCGTTTTGTCAAGTAGAAGATTCCGTAATTCAGTGTTAAACCCATTTTGATTTGTAATTAATTTCAACTCTGAGGGAGCTTATTATAAAGTTGTTGGCCCATTATTTTACTTTTTTATTAAACTAAGTGGAGATGTGTGTAAGCTAACAAAAGCATAATATCAATAAAACGTCACATGGTTAGTCATCACGACACTTATTACACATCTTTCTATAATTACGCAGATTATATGAATATTGTACGCAACTGACAGTGTTTTGTCTGGTCGACGGCCCACCGACGTTATATGAAACTTACTCTTC